>JAOEGS010013416.1:0-21823 GCA_025447755.1 Corythornis vintsioides | reverse complement strand
TGGTCTAGCAATAACCTCTGCCATCTCCCTCAGCACTCGTGGGTGTAACCCATCAGGGCCCATAGATTTGTAGATGAATCATTAATCATTAATCATTAATGAACTTTAAAGAAATTTGCTGTTGAACATTTAAGGTGATTAATTTTATTTATCTGTTGTCGAATAATTTTACAAAATTATATTTGATTTTGAATCCACACCAAATTGGTATTTACAGCAAGTATATATGCTGTAAACAATAAATATGAAAAGTATTTAAAATTATTCTTTTTGTAGCATTTTCTCTTGCATAATTACATATTAGTTTGGACTTCTTTTATTTATCACATTGCAAAAAAATTATTCTGTAAGACAGAAACTCCAAGATTCTTCCTACTGATACTCATGTAACACTGCCCTTATCAGCTAGCAGGTTGGAAGTAAAACCAATGGTTAGAGGCTATGTAACATAAGGGTGTGCAATGTTGTTTTCTATGCTTGGTTCCCATCTCTGCAGCTTTTCTTTCAGGGGACTGTCTGCTGACATTGGATGAGAAGCAAATGTCTGCTAGATGATGTATCTTTCCAGAAACAATTGTCTTTCAGTAAGAAGAGATGTGAATTCACTCCTCAGAATGAAAAGTATAGCTAACCTGATTTACCTTACAATATTTTCAAAATATTATATAATAGATTTTCTGTAATCTCTCAAAATCTCACCATCTCTTTGTAACTGTTTACTAGCTTAATAAGATATACAAATTTTTAAACTTTGACTTAAATTTTGAAGAACTGACTTACCCTGTCTGAAGCTGTGGTCTTAGTTTCAGTGTATTTTAATAAATATTTAACTACACCTTAGCACATTTTAATATGATTTGAAAAATGAGGCTAAAACAAAGTTCAAGAAGTCATCTAATCCATTCCTCACCTCAGTTTAAAATCAACCATACCTGACTTATTCCTAGCAGATATTTGTCCAGCTTAAAAAAAAAAAGAGGCACAGTCAGGATAGGCTGCATTGCTGAAGCAGAAAATACAAGTAAGAAATGAGAAGTCAGTACATGTGAACAGTGCAGTCTTCCTTATCTGCCATAGTTAACCAACAACCTACACAGAGATTCTACTTGTAAAGGATATATACGCATATAACACATTTTTCAGACCAAATAAATCTTGAGGTTGATAAATGGGAACAGAGGCTGTGTGGTCTGGTTTCAGTTAATCTGTTGGGACTTTGCCATCAGGTTGCTCACTCGAGCGTGAACTGAGCAAATGAAAAGGTCAGCACCTGATGCTTTCAAACATCCTAAGTTAAGGGATCTGTGTAACAGTGTCAATGCCCAGCTCCATCCTGATGGATGCAAGGCCAATTAACTGGAAGTTAACAGTTGCTTCATATCAAAATGTGACTGCTCACCTTGGCTGCTGCCGAGCCTCTCACCCAGTGCTGCCTCTGAGCACAGAGCCAGCTGGGCTGGCTCACCCCGGACTCCAGCAGATTCGGTGAGATTTGATCTTCAACCAGCTCCCAAGGCAGTTGCAGCCATCAGAACCTGGTAGCTTTATAACAACAGTGCAGGTGGGAAGTTGCTCTTCTGCCTTACTCATTTTTACCTATAGATGCTTCATTTGCAGATATACTCCCTGGCTGGGTTAATGAGCCTATGGGATTACTGTCCAGTGCCTCCAGTGCTTTCTGCCTTTGCATTTCTAACTATGAGGCTTGAAGGATGGCCAGTAACAGCTGCCTCCCAGAATCCTGGGACACTTACTACAGTTCACAGACAGATTTCAAAGAGAAAATAATCAGCCTTCACTTTCCTCAGACAAGTTTTGTGAGTTGTTTGAGAAATATTCATCTACTTTGATATGTACCATTAACTTTTAGCTTTTCTGGCCAAAACACTGCCCAATAAATTGCAAACATTAACAATGACTTTGTTTCATTCCCTAGAAATCTGTCATGCTGTTACTGTGTCATGTATAACTTGCCTACATACCATTTGCCTTGCCACAGCATGGTGGATAGAATGCAGGCACCAAATGGTCATGAATGGACTGTGAAATCTATTTCTCTCTGGCTGTGTATTCCCATCTAAATGACACCAAATTATTCTTCCCTCACCTCCAGCTAGGCACAAAGCTCATATTTTTTCTTCTTAGACTGTAACACATTACTATCTTGCTGCCCTTGAGTAGGTCTACTACAAAGCATTTAAATGTAGCCACAAAGCCACCTAAAAAGTTTCCACTTGTGCAGCATGACTTTGGAAAGGGGTAGTCTGCATGGTATGGAAACACAACCTGCAGTTTGTGCAGACTCCCCACTCCATTCTGGATGAACATTGCTTGTTGAAAAGCACTAGCAGTATAAATAGGATGATCCATCAACATGACTGTGTAAAATTCATCCTTGCACCATTCTAGGATAGAATTTTCTATTTCACTGAAACTCATTGGATTTTAGAAAACGATACCTTTTAGGTGAATGACTGATAATTTGAAAAGGATGTTCCAGAAAGCTAGAGAAATATTCTCATTTTCCAGTGGTGCTCTTTGTGAAGGTCTATTTATTCTTTACCACATCCTTCTAAGCCTTTTAACTCTTGGATGTCCTTACATCCCCTTACCTCCCTTATTTCTCTTTACAGTCTGGCCATTTTCTGCTCAGAGAGTAGTGATGAGGGAAATATAGGGCATGTTGTTTTTGGCAATATCAGCTCACCCCTAAAATGTGCTGTTACTGGGACTATAGCCACACCTGAGTGCCTGCTATGTGTCCTATTTGCCTGCCTGTTTGATCTCTCTTGACTGTCATGAAGATGTCCTGTCTGTTCAGCCAGGATCCCTACAGTGCAGAAGCAAACTGCTTTTATCTATGGGCATGCAGATGTACAGAAGAGATACCTCATTCCTGTCTGATAACAGGAGTTAGAAAACACAGCTTTACTGAAGTATAGAAATGGGGTTAGACAATATTTTGCATTAGCTTAGCTGATGTGGACAAGATCCTTGTCATGTTGCACATACAGGCTGTATTCTTGCTTTCAAAAGCAAGCAGCAGAGAAACCCAGTGGCTTACTAGATAATCAACCAAGCCCTCAGCTCCCAGATATCAATGTTATTCCATGGGCTGCAGTTAGCTTTGCTTGTTTACATACATTGTGTGAAAATATTTGGAATTTGTTCATTTCTTGGTTACTAGGTTAATAAAACATGCTGGCACCTGCCCTCACCTCCTGAGTCAACAGACTTCCCAGGGCTATTTCCCATCCATCCAATCTGGCATTTAATATAACCCTAACTAGATTTGCAGCTCTTTAAGAGCTCATGTATGACTAATGAACCTTCAAAGCCACACAAGGGTGCCAAATTATGTTTTACAAGGAATTCAAGGGCATTACAGCCCAGCTGGCTTCACATACCTTTCGGGCATAATTGGAGAGGAATGTTAAAACCTTTCCTAAATAAGCAAGAGAGAGGGCCCTGCCAGAGACATCCTCTGACTCCACATATGTACAGTATGAATATATACAGCTTTCAGCACTCCACCCTTTTCTAACAGCCTTCTTCCTTCCTAATGAAGGAAAGAAAAGGAAAGCAAAATTAAAAACATCTGCAGGTCTCTATATAGAGCACTATGTTATCCCTCATAATAAATCCAAATAATTCCACAGTCTTCAAAGAATTAAGGTGGATTTAGCTAGCTGTGGAATCACTTGGCTTCTGAATTCTCTTCAGCAATCTGTTCCTTCCTCTTCTGGTTTCAGCTGGGATAGAGCAAACAGAGAGGATCTCTTTACTCAACAATGTTTAGTGACAAAGCTGTTCTGTAATGTCCATAGCTTTTGTTAAAAGCTACAAAGAAATGTGAAAGACTTGCAGCAGGAGTGTCTGATGGACCTCACTCAAGGTGGAATACTGCAAGGAATACTCATTTTCCCTGGTAATTTAACATAGTGAAAGAATGGCTAGCAACAGTCTCTTATATTCTCCCTCTACTCATCTTGTCAATAGATAACACACTTAATTTCAAGAGCCCCTAATAATCCATGAGGTTAAAAAGAAAAAAAGAAAAAAGTTAATATTAATATAAACTTAATTGTCCAGGTCCATCAAACAGTAATTTCATTGAATCAATGTATGGTAGATTACACCATACCTAATTCTAGCTTAAAAGAGGCTCTGTATATACTGCACATCCAGCAAAGTGTTATGTGGATTTTATATGTGTCTGACAGCTGGCTCTGTGCTACAGAACCAGACTGGTGGCAATTTGCTCTATTTTTAGCTAAAACCATTCACAAATGTCAGTTGTTATAGAGTTGTGGTAAATTGAGTTAAATCCAGTTGGTGGCATCCCCCAAGGCCCAGTTTAGTGGTCAGACTTGTACCATAGCTCAGTCAGTGATCTAGATGAGAGGATTGTCCTCAACAAGTTGACAGCTTGGTTGGGAGTGTCTAGCTGCTTCAGGATAGGAATGCTCTGCAAAAGGATCTGAACAGGCTGGATCTGGGCCACCACAAATGATAATGAGGTTTAACAAGGCCATGTGACAGGTCCTGTACCTTGGTCACAACAACCTCAGGCAATGCTACAGGCTTGGGGAAGAGTGGCTGCAAAGCTGCCAGGTGGAAAAAGACCTGGAGGTGCTGGTGGACAAGCAGCTGGAACATGAGCCAGCAGTGTGCCCAGGTGGCCAAGGAGCCCAATGGCATCCTGCCCTGCATCAGAAATGGTGTGTCCAGATGAAGAAGGGAAATGTACTCAGAAGGCCCCTGTACTCAGCCTTTGTGTGGCCACACCTCAAGTACTGTGTTCAAATACTGTGTTCAGTTCTGGCCCTCACCACAAGAATGACATTGAGTTGCTGGAGCAGTTTCAGAGAAAGGCAACCAAGGTGGTGAGAGGGGCTGGAAAACAAGTCCTGTGTGGAGAGGCTGAGGGAATTGGGATTGTTTAGTTTGCAGGAGGCTGAGGGGAGACCTTATTGATCTCTGCAACTACCCAAAAGGAGGTTGTAGTGAGGTGGATGTTGGCCTCCCCTCTCAAGTTAATAATGACAGAGCTAGAGGAAATGGCCTGAAGTTACACCAGGGGAGGTTTAGATTGGATATTAGGAAGAATTCCTTTACTGAAGGATTAGTTAGGTGCTGGAACAGGCTGCCTAGGGAGGTGATAAAGTCACCATCCCTGGAGGTGTTTAAAGAAGGAGTAGATGAGGCACTTCAGGATATGCTCTAGAGGGATGGTGAAGTGGGGTGGTTTTGGGGGTGGATTTGGGGGGGGTTTGTTTGTGTGTGTGTGTGTGTGTGTGTGTGTGTGTGTGTTTGTTTGTGTGTGTTTGTTGTTTTGTTGCTGGGTTTTTTTCTGACAGTTGGATGCAGGGATCCTAGAGGCCTTTTCCAACTGTGACAATTCAGTGATTCTGTGACAACACTATAATGCCATATTTGAAATTGGTACAGGTATTATGGGTGTAAACTGCTCTGTACACACAGGTAAACTTGAGACTTGAGGGTATTTCTGTACAGTAATTCAGCATAGGGAATTTGAAGTATAAATATAAATGGCTGGGTGAAACTGCTTTTCCACAAAAATGTTCCCCAAGCACTCTCAGATGCTTTGAGATGTCAATAGTAGTAACAAATAGAATTTTGTATCCACATAAATTCTGATTTCTTGGACTCTGTAAGAAACTCAATCATGCTATTCTGTAATTATCCTAGTAGGCAACTTGATTAAAATCATCAGGCACTAGAGAAGAGAGACAAGGGGTCTTTCTGGCATGGACAATCCCCCTGCTCTATGGATTGTCCTTAAATTACTAGACATTCTTGAGCTATTTTAATGTCCATGAGACTCCAAAATGCTTATATATTGCTTTTCACTACATATTTATGAGCACTGAAAGTAATTACATCTTTCCTCTTTCTAGAGATGAGAAAATTGGAAATAAAATATGGCTCATCCAAAGCCATCACTCAACATGTAGGTCATGATTAAAGGCTTTAAAGAAAAAAAAAACGAACAGCTCTTCAGAGAAATAAAGAACTAAAACAGAGGCTTCCTTGCCCAAACTCCTTAAAAAAAATATTGGTACCCTGCACTAATGAATTCTGCCTTTACCTGTATAAATGAATTATTTCCTTTCACTGGTGAATGAAGGGTTTTTTCATGAACTGTGTCAAATGTATAGAGAGATAGTGAAAGTAAAAAAACCAAACACAAACAAACAAAAAATAAAAACCCCACAACAAAACAACAACCATAAAATCTTTGTTATTTTTGTGGCTTTGTAGGTAAGAGTGCTCAGAACTCGGGGGAGGATCAAATGGCAAGTCTGAAAATTCTAAATCTCTTTCAAGGGCAAATCACTTCGTCACCTCATTATAAATTGTTTTGTTGTTAGATTTTGTTAGAATGCATTGTTCTTGTTATTTCAGAAGTGACCAACAGAAGCATAATAAATCTAAACCAAGTGTCTTTTGTATATATGATGACATGACAGACTTTTCAAACGAGTCATCTGGTTTTGTTTCTCCTAACAGCGTGCAGATCAGCACCCTCTGTAGGATCCAGCAACATAATATGCTCAAGAACTTCAGGGTCTTTATTTATCAGTGGCAATTCTTTTTTTTTTTTTTAGCTACCTCTTCATGTAGCTTAATTATCTATCTGTTTCTGAAAGTTTTCAACCTTCTTTAACCTCACCTCATCTTGGTGGAAACATTTATAGAAATAATAAAGTCCTCTCACCATTTCCAGTCTTAGAAGGTTAATAATTTAACCGTTTTGCTACCTTACTGCTGCTCGGCTACTGAAATTGTACCTAAAGTCTCTCCCAAAGCAGAGGAGATTCGCCACTCATCTATTTGGTCTTCCTTAATCTCCTCACAGATCAGAGGGAAGATAACTAGATGTTTTTAGATGAGCATTTTGCTCTTGACTGAGTCATGAGACACATCAATCAATGCAACCCTGGCCTTACCTGTGCTGCAACAACAAATTACTAAATTAATTAGTAATTGTTCTGGGCCATACAAAGCGGGATGGATCTTTGATTACCCGTGAAGTTACATTAACACACAGCATTATTTTCAGCTCCGCTAGCATTAACAACACTAAAAGGCTATTTGTATTTCAAGGTCCAGCAACAGCATAGAAAATAAAGACGGAGGAAAGTTCCTCTATCTCTGCAGCTGTCTACATCATGACAGAATTTTCTCTTCAGGATGGACTGATGAGAAATATTTGAGCCTTACAGTGAAAAAATGTGAAAATACAGTTGCTATTTTGGCTACTACCTGTCACCACCAAAAGAAGTAACTTCTATCTTTTTTAATTTCCAGATTATTTTTGTGTGTGTGTGTGTGGTGAAAAAATAAGTACACCAAATAAATATCTAACATGTTCAAGAAAAGGAAAAACATCCTATCTCAGAAAGACTTGAACAACCTCCTTAATGACTTACATGGCTTATTCATGTGTGTTATTACTGTGCATCAAAAATTATGTGACCAAAGTTAGTTTTGATTTTATCTTCCTGTCCGTTCCGGGCCTCACCGCACCCTCAACCAGCCTCCTCACCTCGCTCCCAGCCGCATGTGCTGCGGTCGGAAAGCCCCAGCTTCCCGCCAGCGACACGGGGGCAGCGAAGGGCAGGTCGGCGGCAAAGAAACGGGCAACGTCAGCTCGCCCACGGGACGGGGTTTCCCCCGGCAGCAGCCCCCGAAGGGACGGGAGAGGAGGAGGACGGCGACTATAAGGAATAAGACGGAAGGAATAGTTCCATTTGCTCACGACCTGTACGGCCGCACCCCCCTCCGCCCCTCGACGGCAGTGAATGACACCCCCGATGGCAGTGACAGACACCCCCCGATGGCAGTGACAGATACTCCTCGATGACAGTGACAGACACCACTCGAGGGGCGGGGCTCTCCCTGCGCTAACCACCCCCCCCCGGCCACAGCCTATTGGCGAGGCAAGCGGGCGGTGGGGGCGGGGACTCGCTTGACTCGACGGCGCGGGCGCTGGGGCGGTAGCGGCGGCTCGGGAAGCAGCGCGGGGGTTGCCGTCCGGGACGGGCCAGGACGGGCCGGGCTGTCCTCGCCGGGGGTGAGTACCTGCCGGGGTGAGGGAGGACGTGACGGCGCTTTCCTGGGGAGCCAGGCCCGGCTGGGCTCGTTCGCCGCGGGTACGGTGCCGTCGGCTCCCGGGACGGAAGCTTTGTCGTGTCTCCGGAGCCCCACTCAGCATAAGACGGAGTCCTCGGGCGCCGAGCCGACCCGGAGCTGCTTCGGGACAGAGGGTGGGTGAGTCTGGGCTGGGGCTGCGGCTGTGGCGGTCGGCCCGCCCCTTAGCAAAGCGGAGAGCCCCGCCGTTTGCGGGGTGCTCAGCGGGCAGCGCATCCCTCAAGGCGGGCAGAGCCGCGGGCCTTTCGGGGAGCTTTGCACCTCCTTTTTTATAGTGTAAGAATAAACGAAACTGCCCCGTTTGAGTCGAGAGGGGAGGTCTAAAGCCCGGAGGCAGAAGGCACGGCAAGGGTTGGAGACTGGGCTTTTGTGTCCAGAGGTCCTCTCGGGTAGCTCTGGTCCCTCAAAGGGGGCAAAAGGGATGGCTGGACAGAAAATGAGAGGCTTTTTCACATAGTCTTCTAAGAGTCTTCTGGTCTAGTCCTGATGGGTGTCTGCATTTCCAGCTGCCTTATTTGGCTTAACGAGTATTCACATTTCATTCACAGTGCTCATAGTGATAATGAACATGCTCATACGTGATAATGAATATGCTCATATGCGGTTATGAATATGCTCGTGTGTGACTGTGAATAGCTCCAGAGTAGAATTGGTAGACAATTTGGGTTTTATACAAAATACATAGGCTTTTACTCCTTTCTTGGGCATTGTCATGGCCAGATCGGTGAGTGGCTGCAAAAGTTAATGTTCATTGATTGCTTCCTAATAATAAATACTTATTTCCTTTCCTACCAAGAAGAACTAGTACCCGTGTGTGCCTGAGATAGCTGCATGTCACTGTGTGATACCGGGAAAGGAAATGACTAGCACAATAACCCCAGCCTAAAATGGACATTCACACTTCTTGTTCCTGTTACTGACTGGTTTTTAAGCTGTCAGAGATCAAAGTGACAATATATTGACAATATATGGCTTTTTAAAATGAGAATACAATATGAAGGATGCTGCTTTCTTATGAGGGGTGTTACTTGCTATTTAAATCATTTTATATGGCAGTGGTGAGACTACAAGATGAGCATAACTTTTTTATTCAAAACAAACTAAAGGACTAACAGATAAACGGACTTTATATTATCTTTAAGACCTTAAGGCTTAGATGCCCAAAACCTCTACTAACCTTTTTCTCACTTTTTTTATTTTTCACTGACTGCCCATTATGACCACTGCTCTGCTACTGAGATTGCATGGTAAGACATGTGGCCAATGTACCCAGTGTTTTGACTGAGTCTAACACTGCAAGTTATCCTCTTGTAATTAAGAGATCTCCATGAAGAAACTAAGCATGGTATATAAGTGAGGACAAGAGGAAACGGCCTCAAGTTGCACCAGGGGAGGTTTAGGTTGGACATTAGGAAATTTATTTACTGAAAGGGTTGTTAAGCACTGGCACAGGCTGCCCAGGGAGGCAGTGTAGTCACCATCCCTGGAGGTATTGAAAAAGCATGTTGATGAGGTGCGTAGGGACATGTTTTAGTGGTGGGCTTGTCAGTGTTAGGCTGATGATTAGACTGGATTATTTTAAAGGTCTTATACAACAGAGACAATGGTATGATTCTGTGATTCTGTCTGTTGAGGCATTAAAATAGGGATAATGTGCTGACAGTATTTTCTGGGCACTGCTGAGAAACATGATGCTGTGGAACACAATTGTATATTAGATCACAGTCTTGGAGATTTTAGGTGCTATGGGCTTAGGCTCCATGTCTGACACCTTCCACTGTATTGTAACAGTAACCAAGATCTATTTCCCAGGCAGATGTGGCAGTTGCTGCTGGTGGACTGGCTATTTCTTTTTCTCTTTGGTCTTTTGCATGAGATAAGTGTAAATCCTTCAACTCCTCTTCCTCCAGGGTTGTATTTTTGAAACCACTTGGAGACAATGCCCAGTATGCCCTGGCTCTCCTAGTGTGATAACTGGTGCAGGATGTACTATTCCAACGGAGGCCTTATCTAGGGCAAGAAGAGTAAAACCAGATCTTCCCATGCCACCTCTCATATAAGACAAGCTTTTTTTTTACAGTGCCATTATATGAACTTGGCTTGCAATCTGCTAGAACCCCACCAATGCTTTCCTGCTACCAAACTAGGCATTCCCTACTTTCTATCTTTGAAAATAATTTCTTCTAAATATACCGTACTAAGCTCATCTCTATTGAATTTCCTTTTATTTTTATTTTATTATTATTAGCACTTCTTTTACTTGCCAAGATCATATTAGATTCTCATCATTTCTCCTCTCTTCCAAATGCTCCCTTCCACTTCCTTCCCTTTGAGTGTCACCTGGAGACTGTGCAGGCTCACATTTAGTCCCACTTTCCAAGTTGCTAGTGGGAAATATTGATAACCTTTGAGTGTGACAGAAACCCCTCATAATGTTGTCATATTTAAGATCAGTTCTGATGGTGAGAAGACAACTGCTGTGTGAAATGTTAAGGTATACAGATACTCTTTCCATTTTTTTTTTATCTGGCCTATCAGTTTGCTTTGACTTTTTGTTAATCCCTGTAGTGCAGGGATGACAAAGCACGGTGCAGAAATTACTGAGTTGATCCAACAAACTTTGATCCATTAAACTAATCTTGGCACCAGATGTGGGGTTAGCACTTTTATGCAGTTTTGCAGCAAAACTGCTTCTGGTTACACTTACATTTTGGGCTGAGACGTGGCTGCCACATGAGGCATTGCTGGTGAAGCCCAGGGAGAGTCAACACTGCTCCTGCCTAGGGCTGGCTCTCTCGGGGGCAGGGGGAGGCCCTGAATGAGGGGAGCAATGCAGCTCAGTTTCTGCATCTGTTTTGATAGCTTTTGCTGATTGTGTCGAGTGTCTTGACAACGTCATCCAGCCTATGACACGAAGTGTTTGGCACATCTCATCTAGACCCTATTTCTGTAGTTTATCTCAGAGAGGATGATGTTTCTATCTTGAAATCAGAAGGCTTATCGTGCATGCAGCTATTGCTTTATCTACTGGGACTATGATGGTTAACCCATTAATTGATAAGTTTATTCTTGACAAACCCGTGTACAGAAAAGACAAGAAAGTACTGAACTCTCCAGCCTTTCCTCTGTGCCATATTTGTGTTAGTGACAAACCATTTATTTTGAAAAGCAAGAATAAAGCTTGCTTGAACTTTGGATATGCCCAGTCAGGAACAGATTCTCTTAAGTACCACTGGTCAGAGTGTCTCTAATTACACCTATATTTTATCTCAACTCCACTGGTACTTTGTTTGAACAGGCCAGTGAACACCCATGTAAGTGGGTTAAGTACTGCAGAATAATTGCCATAGAGGCTGCCAGTGCCTGACATGTCCTGGAGCTGCAGGAGCTGTGGGTGCCCATGTCTGGCTGTGGGGGTTATTTCCTGACTGAAACTATTTTTCTCCAGTTACAGTTGTGTAGATTTTGCAGTAGGATCCAGAATTGAACCTCACGTGTGCTGGCCCATGTGAACAAATACCAGTAAAACATTCTGTATTTACCCTTAAACAGATGGTTTTTTTTAAAGTAAAGAGTACTTGATCTCAGATTATAACACTGTATTACAAGCTTTAAATATATGTGTATTTTAAAACATAATGCTGTTGTGTTGTATAAAAATGTCTGTAGAACATGTTGCTTCTGACTGATGATCACATGCAACTCCTTATTTCTCCTTGGATGCCAACATAATGTCTTAATCACCTATAAATTCCACCGTGTGGTAGCAGTAATAGTTCTATAAATGCAGTATGCACATAACTATTTTGCTGAGCCAGGGTGTTTCAAGGAAGCTGAGGTGATGAATGAGCTCGTGTGTGTGCTCAGGGCAGTGTGGGGACTGAGCTCCTTGAGCAGTGACTCAGAGCTATGCCCAGCTGTAATTGCCAAATAATGCATGGGTGGCTGTCTCACTGTTTATTCTAGTGGCATGCTTCTGGCTTAACTATCTGCCAAGCCCATTCATGCTCTTCTTGTCTCCATCCAGGTCAATTTCACCTGATTGTTGCCCATGGCTGAAGGATAGGCATGCTGCAGTAGTCACCCCACAGTGCACTGTGTGTACTGAATGGAGAGTGATGCTGGGGTTGTTTGTCTCCCCTTTGGGTAAACTACAATTTAGTGCATATTAATCTACTCTTCATAATGGCACTCTCTTTTTAGCAAGCTGTAAAAATTAAAACTGAATTGGGTTATCTCACAGGTCTCAAGGATTCCAAGAATGTAGCAAGTTTTCAGTATCTGCAGTTGCTAACTCCATATTCTGTTTCTAGCATCCTTAGGAAAAGGAAGTGGCTAAATTTGTGATGTGCATTAGCCTTTCCTGTCCTTAACTCCATTTGCATACAGAAGCATAATGACTGCTGGAAAGAGGTCCCAGTTATGGGAGGGAGTTCAAACAATGTACATGAAAACTTCATACTTGTCAATAGGCCATGTAGTAAAGATAAAGAAACTTTTTTGTCTGCAGCCTTGGTACAATCCTCCTCCTCTCCCCCACCAAACAGTGACAAATCAGTTACAATTGTTTATGAGTGTGACTTCTGAGGAAAGTGTTGTGAAGCGATACTGAGAATTCATTTTGTCATCTAGCCAGAATGTTAGCCACAGCTCTGCAGAGAAGACTTAGACAACTCAGTAAAAAGTGACAGTCAGCCTATGGACAACAAACTGTCCTCTCCAATGCAAGAATGTTTACTTGGCATGTGCTATGGTGAAGTAACAAGATAAAACTTGATTTTTATTTTTTTTTTGTCAGTCTCATCATAAATATATAGAAAATATGAATGTGTGCATTTAACATGTGCCAGCAGCTTCTCTAATTTTGATGCTGATACTTGGAAAACCTGATGGCCAATCTATGGAAGCCACCAAGATGATTAACCTTATTGACTACATGTGAAATGTGTGAGATGCATCCTAGATCCTTGAATTTATCATATGCTGTTGTACAAAAATTGAGACTTTATTTTGAAGAGATGGCAAACTGGTAAAGAAACTTGGATAAGTCAAAAGAAAAACCTCTAAAGCTTGAATTCAAGCAATTATTGCCTCATTACATTCAGTCATAGGCAGCAAACTATTTGAATGGTGGGGTTTTTTTTCCCCCCTGGACCTTTCCTAGACTTTATGGTAGGAAAGGAACTTCTGGAGACTTAGAGGAAAGAGTTCCTGCAAAGAATGGAGCCACCCCTACTCCTCTGCATATGTAGGCTTGTAATAAATAACTTGTTCTGGTACAAACAGGAGAAGTTGACACTTCATACAAGCTTTTGGAAAAAAAAAAAAACAACCAAAAAAATCCACGACAAAACTAACAAAACCAAACACAAGAAAACAGCCCTGAGAGATTTGCATACAATTCTCACTAGAGTGATTGCAAGCATGAAGGAGGTCTGCTGGACACAGGCTTTGACTGCAGTAGGCAGGGGGTAGTGTCTAATTGTCTTCAGATGCAATTCTGAATACATTTCAACTATTTTCAAATATTGCCCAATCTAAGAAACTTCAGAAGAGGTAACTTCCTTTCAGGGAGACCACAAAAGATTTTGGAATGCTGATCTCTCTCATAGTTGTTGATATACAGATGTGATCTTAAAACAGTTCCAGAAGGCAAACTGTCCTAATCATTAGATTATGATTTTTGGTGTTTCATTGAGCTCTTAGAGACAAGAAAAAAAAAAAAAAAAAAAAAAAAAAGGGAAAAAAGAAGAGGGATTGGAAAAATTAAAGCCTCCTTTTTCACCAGTGAAAAGGGAATATGATGGGGAAGACAAGGAATTTGGTCTGAAAAGATGACTAGCACTCTGCTATGAAACATTTAGAAGATCTTTTGGAAAGAGGAAAATCTAATGTAAACAATAGTCTGTTTTCCAAGTTAATTAATATTGTTAGTTCTGTTATTGGACAACAGATACAAAGCAAAAAATATTGAATCTGGTCTAAAACAGTTGTTTCCAAAATGGAAAGGTACTAGAAAATTATTATAAAATCTGAGACTCCAGCTCCTAAATGAAAGGCTTCAGCTGTATCTTAACACTTATTTTACCTGTGTATGACTTGCATTTTTGTTCATACTCTTTGCCTTGTAATGGGCACAATGACTGTTCAACTCAGCCTGTCCCTCTGAGGGGTTTTCCATCGTTCTCTACAAAGGAAGTTACTGGAATGTGCTGGTGCTCACTTGGCTGTGAAGTAATTCTGCCTAGGAGCAGGTTATTTCCTAATTGTTCACCATTTGTTTCTTGGGTGACATCTCTTGTGATTCATTCAACCATGGCATTCACAGGATGAGCCACATGGGTTTGTAATGGAGCACAAAAAGACTTCTATCGTGGGACAGAACTGCTGCCAGAAATTATTTTTAACTGCCTTGTTTTGAAATATCTGTTGTTCTTCAAATAGGCCACTTTAAAGTAAAATCTTCATCCTGTAACAACCTACTCAAGGCTGAAAAGATTACTAACTAGACTTCTGGTAGCCCACAGGCTGGTATGAACTAAGAACTGCCTTTTAGGAATGCTGTAAAAAGAAAAAATGTACACTGGCTTCCTTCCCAGCTGCTGTTGCTGAAATATGGATGATGTGCTGAATCTGCTGCTTTATTTCATTGTTTGTCCCCAAACTCAGTGATGTGGATATAAAAGTGTTAAAGCTAAAATAATACAAGTGTGCTACTCATTTGTTTCTAAAGAAATAGCTTTTAATCCTTAAGTTATTTCTCCATCTATAGCAGGCTGTGGAACATCAGCACAGCAATGGAAATATGCTATGCAGGACTCCTGTTTGTATGTGTGTACAGTCTTCAAATCTCACCTCAGAGTGGGTTTCCTTTCCTGTCTGAAATCCCATGTCACGGAGAGTTGTGTGGGGCTGCAGTCTCACTACACAAGACAGTTTGCATCTTTCACATGCATCATGGGAAAGCTACTCATCATGGTGATTCATACCAAGAAGTAGCAAGCTACCATGGAGAGATGAGTACTGGGCAAGAACTCAGCTGACTGTTCTGGGTGGGTATCTGGCTTCAAAGCTGAAGCCTCTGCAGTCATTACCTGACCTGTGTTTCCTCTGCGTGTGTGTGTTTGGCTGTACACACCATGATGAACTGCAGAAGGAACTTAATTTTTACAATGACAGATTCATCTAGCCCCAAAATAAAAACATAGAAGTACATGTTTTAGTTTGAAAAGACTTAGTATTTTAAAAGAAAATCAAGCTGACAGCTAAAACACACACTCTTAGAATTACGGTATTTATACTCCTGGGGCTGTTACTCCAGAGTAGAAAGTGGTTGATGTCTTGACATTCTAATGTCTTAAATGTATCTTAAATAAACCTGTGCAAGCAGTTGAATATATTTAGCACTCATGTTCAAAGCAGAGAACTTTTGACCTAAGACTAAGAACAATTTAGAATGGACCTTTGAACGTCATGTAGTCTAGCCCTTCTCAAATCACACAGCAGGTAGCTGAGGGCCACGGCCACTTGAGTTTTTAATATCTACAAGGATGCTGATTCCAGAAGTCCTCTGCACACCTTTTCCAGCGTTTCAGAAAGTTGGTTTTTTTTACAATGACAGATTTTTCCCTTTCTGAAATCCTCCCCGCCCTCGCCACACACACTATATCTGGCTTTCCCTTGTGTCCACTTGGGTCTGTTGCCTCTTGTCCCGTCACCGTACATCTCTGTGAAGGGTCTACCCTTTCATTACACATTTGATGACAGCAAAAAAATCTTCCCTTCAGCTTCCTGTTTTGCAGGGTGAACATTCCCAGCTTTCTCTGCCTCTCCCTATACATCAGATGCTCCAGCATTTCCAACCATCTCGGTGGCCACCCCTGGGCTCACACCAGCCTGTCCATATCTCTTGTGCTGGGGAGAGCACTAATGCAGCACCAGGCAGCCACTCGTGTCAGGTGAGAGGGGTCGCTTCCCTCCACCCCTTTGGCTACTTCTGAAAGCTCTTGGCCTCTTTTGCCACAAGGGTGCATTGCTGACTCGTGTTCAGCTACATGGCCACCAGCACAGAAGGTCCTTTCCTGCAGAGCTGCCTTCTAGCCAGGCATCCCAACTTCTCCTGCTGCATTGGGCTCTGCATCAAGGCAGAGATTGTGGCTGATTTGAAAGAGAAAGTTTGCAGGCTGTCCCAAACAATAAGTATTAATGTATATGGATTCATATGTCAGTGGTTTAGTTGAAGTGCCATTAAGATGACAGTAGATGCTTTCCTGAGTAACAGCAGCATCTGATAAAGTCAACTTCTCTAAATACTGATCGGTTAAGCTGATTTTTTTTTCAAATGACCATGCTGTCCCACACTTGTTTTTTTGTTTGGTTTGTTTTATTTTGCTTATTTTCGTTTTTGTTTGTTTGTGGTTTTTTCACTTGTTTCAGTGTCAGTTCTTCCCCTGACACTATCAAATGAATGCTTGGAAGTTGTCCTCTTTTGGGAAGATCTAGTTCCCCTTTGTTTGCAAAACAAGTTTGAAGCGGGGAAAGACCTCTGTGGTGTTATTGCATTTGGTATTGCACTCCTTGTTTTCCTGATGTAAAACTCTTAAAATGTGGCCAAACTGTGAGTTTCTCAAAGCAGCAGTCTGCAAATGCCTCAAGCAGATTTACAGTGTTCCTTAAGCAGAGAGGGTGCTCAAGAAATCTGAAATCTAAACATTTTCTTGAATCTCAGAGGTCTCTTTGGCCAAATACTGCCAATGCTAACCTACAGGGTAACCAAGAACGCTCTGGAATAAATTTGAATAGGTGTCCTCTGCAAATTGTGGTGCTTGTGGTCTACCATGATGCTGAAGTACATGAAGAAAGTTGTCCTTTTCCTGTCCAAGCACTGTATGTAGTTAAGGAGGAGCATCTCGACGCTGTGAAGATAAGTGGGAAGCTGGCTAGGTAATGCACTTCAGAAACAGAGAAAGAGACAGTTCTCAGAGACAATGAAAGAAGATGTCAAAAAGTCCCTGATTTTGCAATACTCTGAAGTCAGGCTTAAAGAGATGGCATCTGTTTGTTAGGACACTAAAGTGATCACTTCAGCTGTGGAGCCATAACCCTTGTTGGATACAGGTCCTCAATGCAGAGTTAAAAAATCCCAGGTTGAAGATTATTAGTGCAACAATTTGATCCCCCTCTTCAAATTTAGAATTGGATTCTGCTGGCTCTGCTGGATCACAGAGGTTGTGAGTGGTGCTGTACAAACCCCTTCTCACAAGTGTCCTCAATCCATGTGTTCATTCACTGACGTCCAGCTTGTTACTTCACAGTCATACTCAGCACAGTGCCTGAGGCTTGCAGCAGTGACCTAAGACTGGCTTCTGAGCATACCAGGTACAAAGGGTTGTGCTTCAGGTGTCTAAAGTGGGCATCATAACTTCTCAAGAGTGATGCCTTTATCACTCTGGGCTGAAACCTGTGCCGGCGAATGGGGCTGTTAAATCTGCCCTCCCCTAAAAGACTGCTACAAATTTATGGAGCTTTCCAGGGATTTCACAGGAGAAATCCCCAAGGAAATGAATAGTAGTAGCATAGTAAATGAAGCCTCTGTGCATGAAGTGAATGATGGGTATTAAGTTTTATGTTGTACAACTTTTATTCAGCACATACAGACTGTAGTCAGAGACTGGGTGGAAGTGATAGGAGCCAGGCCAGTGTTTAATGACACGATCTTCCTGTGTGTAGACAACATTGTGGTGCAGTCTGATGCCACACTTTACAGCTCCTTACTCTTCTTTTAATGCTTGACTTTTTAAACTTTCATGTTATATCAAAAAAAACCCAACATATATTTTTACTGAGATGCTGTGGAATTACTATACACATTAACTTATTACAGCATTCGTATTTTTGTGTTGTGAATTTCCATATATTTGACATCCCTGATCATCAACACTGATTCCAGCATAAATCTAAAACATAGCCCCATAGCAGGTACTGTGAAGAGATGTTACTTTACCCCAGCTAAAACCAGCACATGTATCCATGTGACTTTTCTTAGACTGGGACTAGCTGATGATCCCATGAGGGAATGTGTTGTTTTTGCTGGATAGGACATTTGTAAATGCTGTGAAGATACTCTAATTCCTCGAAAAAAACCCCAACAAACAAAAAAGCACCTTCCAGACAGAGAGATGTCCTGCTTGGTCCTGATTCTTAGCTTGGTTCTCTTTCTTATTAGTGAATAATGAATTAATGACCCTCAAATGAGGTCATGGGATGTACAGCTTTGTGATGGGAAATGTTCAGCTTCCTGCTTGCTGTAACACTTGGTGCAGGATTCTTGCTGAAGTTTCCTGATTTCACTTTCTGCAAAGGCTTCATGTCTAGAGTTTCACATATGCAACATACTTGAAGGAGGCTGATGTTTTGTTACCACATAACTGATCTTTACAGATTACTCATTCTGTGGATTTGTAATGAAATTTGTGGTTATGTACATCTGAGGCAAACACATAGAAAACAGATCCTGTTCTGTAACAATGGTATTACTTTAGTCCTTCAGTAGGCTGTTTCCATCATACAAAAACAGAGGGGTTGCTTGGATTATTTTACTTACAAAGTGCTGTTATCACTGTGTTGTTTTGTTTGATGATAGCATCTGGAGATCTTAAACTTGCCTTTCTTTTTTTTTTTGGTTTTTTTTTTTTTTCCTTTTTCTTCTTTTTTCTTTCTTAAATTCTATCTTAATCATTTCTACACAATTAAAACTTTCCTTTCCCAACTGTATCGGGAAATGCCATTTCTGTTTCTGAGAGTCTTCTTACATTTGGGGCAGTTGATGGAATGAAGGGTTGAGATCTAGAGGAGATTTCTCTAGCAATCAGCAGTGGGAAGCAGTCAGTATATTAACACCTCTACACAAACTGGTAGCTGAAAGCTTCACAAATTCACAGATTCACAGATAGTAGGGGTTGGAAGGGACCTAGAAGATCATCTAGTCCAACCCCCCTGCCTGAGCAGGATCACCTAGACCAAGTCACCCAGGAACAGATCCAGGCGGGTCAGGAATGTCTCCAGAGCAGGAGACTCCACAACCTCCCTGGGCAGCCTGTTCCTGAGCTCTGTCACCCTTACTGAGAAAAAGTTCTTCCTTGTGTTGACCCTAAACCTCTTCCTGTCATTTGCTCGAGTGTTTTTTTCTCCAAGTGCAAGATTGGCATTTTGGGGTTAGGGTGGGCATCGTCTTCTTATTCCTTTGGATTTGTCTTCAGGATTTTCTAAACTTATGAACTTTCAACCCTTGTAAATCAAGCTTTTATATACTTCAACCTTCTTTCCTCTCATTTCTGTGTTTTACAGGCAGGATGAAAGACCGGCTCAATGAGCTGCGTGAAATCGCCAGGTTACACAACCAACAGTGTTCCGATGGCGAGGATGAGGAAAACTCACCTCAGGATGTACTCCTTTATGAAACTGATTATGCCTTGGAGATTCTTCACAAGGACATACAGAACATCCGGACAGAAAACGACCACCTGAAAGAGGACGTCAGGCGGCTCAGGAAGCAAAACAGCCGCTTCCTTACTTCCATGCGCCGTCTCAGCAGCATCAAACGGGATACTAACGGCATTGCCAGGGACATCAAGGCCCGCGGAGAAGGCATCCACAGGAAGCTCCAGATAATGAGAGATTACAGTGAAGATGCAGTAACCAAATATGGGGCTATGTCTGTCATCGCTCGGGTGGCCAAGCACCACTACGTTGACCTCATGCACGCCTTTCAGGAAGCTATGTTTGAATACAACGAAACGGAGATGAAGCAGAGGGAGAACTGCAAGATCCGTATCCAGCGGCAGCTAGAGATCATGGGCAAAGATGTTTCTGGTAACCAGATCGAGGAGATGATTGAGCAAGGCAAGTGGGATGTCTTCTCTGAGAATCTGCTGTCAGATGTTAAGGGGGCTCGCTCAGCCCTGAACGAGTTAGAGACACGTCACAAGGAGCTGGTGAAGCTGGAAGGTCGCATTAAGGAGGTTCACGAGCTCTTCC
Organism: Corythornis vintsioides; assembly: GCA_025447755.1. NCBI lineage: Eukaryota > Metazoa > Chordata > Aves > Coraciiformes > Alcedinidae > Corythornis > Corythornis vintsioides. The sequence continues at coordinate 1,609 of JAOEGS010013416.1, read as the reverse complement.
TGCAGGTCGGCCTGCTAGTGGAAGAACAGGCAGACACCTTTGATGTAATTGAGATAAATATGCAAAACGTTGAGGACTATGTAGGAGAAGCTAAAGAGCAAGTGAAAAAAGCTTTAGAATACAGAAGAAAACACCCCCTCAGAACTATCCTCTGCTGCTGCATATCCTGTTGCAGAAGGTGACTGTCCCGCTGAAGCAATTACTGAACAATGGCTTCAAAATCAGGCGTTTATTTCCAGTGACTTTTCTGTAATGAGAACCCTTAGAAATGGAGGGTGGAACAGGGTCTATTTGGCAGCTGCTTTTATTCATTGCCTTTTTTCTAATGTGCTAAGGTTGTTCCTTTGAGACCTCCTAGAAATGTTGGTAAAACTATTTAAAATCTATTTTTAATTGAAATGTACTCTTGTTGCTATAACTAGAGGTGCAAGATCTCTTCAGTGGTGCTTGTTTCAGATAGGAAAGAAAGAGGAATGAATGGCAGGCTGATTAACTTGCTCCAGGGAAGGTGAGAACTTTCAAGAAGTAACTTTATTCTTACTTGTTAAAGTGAGTATGCAAAGGGTGCAGCCTTACTGCCTGGGGTGACACAGTACACCACAGAAACAGAAAGTTTCAATTCTAATAGCTTGGAGCCTGCTTGATAAATAACAGATTTTTGCTCTGTTGATTTCATGAAATACTGAGTCTGTTAGCAGGAATGGGCTACACAACTAGTTTCTGTTTCAACTTGATATTCAACTTGATATTCAACAGTCTTGAGTCTTAAGAGAAGTAACTGCACCTTATATAATAACATGCACATTTTGCTCTGTGTGAAAATGATTGCTTTTCTTCTGAGTACCCACAGCTTTGTCAAAGTGGCTAGAAGCACTGGAATAATGAGGCATTTCACTGATTTTACTGGAGCCACTGTCTGTACTCTCCATTTCAAAACTGCCATGTCCTTATGCTTCTAAAACATTTTCCTGCCAATTAACACCTCAGTCAGAAGAGAGGCATGCAGTGGCCTTCTGCAGAGGTACCCATAGGAACACAGCAATTCAGGGGTGAAGTTGTAGTAGAAGGATAATAGAATTTTTTTTTTTCAATAAGCATTGATTATTGATTTTTTTTAATACCTATTTTAAATAACATGAAGGATTTAATTTATTAACAAGCAGTTTTACCAGTGTACAAAACCCATGACTTTCCTCGTGGAAATCTCCACTTGGGAAAGAAAATAGGCATAATTCTTCAGTACACCTGCAAAAGAAAGAAAACAGCATTTTAATGTCATTTCAGTCCTCTTCTCAAACTTAAAAGTAAGCTCTCCTTTTGTGCAAGAGGAGCCTGCCCACAGTAGGTTTGGAAAATGAGGAGAGAACAGAAAATTAACATCTCTGGAAACCATGGAGCATTGTCAGTGAACCATGTATTAATAACATCTGGTGAGTGATTATACCTTCTGCCTCTGGAAAGTTTCCAGCTATAGTAGTTGCAGGTGGCTTCCTGATACACTGTGATCTATTGCTATCCTTTGAATTAATGCAGGATCATTTTTTTCAGAAGTAGTGAATTTATTTTTTTTTTTTAATGCTGGACCTATTTGTAGCTATTTTAATAAATA
>JAOEGS010013414.1:0-13077 GCA_025447755.1 Corythornis vintsioides | reverse complement strand
TTAAAGCAAAAAAAAAAAAAAAATTGGAAAAAAAAAAAAAAAAAAAAAAAGAAAAAAAAGCTCCCCCCCCCCCCCCCCCCACACACACACACACACCCGATATTTACATGAAGTAACTATTGTTCACATTAATGCATGAAAAAGGGTAAATATAATGCCTTGTATACCGACTGTCCTCAGGAACTTGCTCCGGACTCAGTGATTAGGGAGCACCAGGCTGCTTTTACAAGGAGTCGGCAGTGCAAAACCAGCCTTGTTGAATGCACAGCCCTGTTTCCCTCAACTCGCTTGAAATTGCAGTGTTGTTTAAAAGACAGTAACTTGGGGATTTATGTTCTCCACTTTATTTTGCCACTCTCTTATTTCTGCTTTCTTTTCGCTACAGTATTATGGAAATACTGCTGTTTCTCCAGCTACTAAGAGATCCATGTAGTTTATCATTTTACAGTCCTCAGTGAGAACAATAGCACCTTCCAGTCTGATACTGAGTTTGTACCTGCAAATACAGACACGGAATTTTGTCTGCTGGCCAGGAGCGCCACAGAAGACAAACTCATTCTGTGGACTACTTCAGATTTTCCTTGGGAATGCAATTTGTTGTGTGCCTGTATCCATTAAAATACATTAACAAGGACTGTCAGATTTTGGAATCTAAGAGAAGCTTTTGCTGAACCGACTTAAGCTTTAGTACAAACATTAAAAGATAATTCCTAGATTCCCCACTAAGAAAAATTATTTTTATTCTACATTCGGCCTACAGACATTTTTTTGGCTCCTTTCTCTCCCTCTGCCTTTATTACTAAGGAAAATATCACTGAGAGACTTCCCCCACAGATAATTGCAGATGAACATAGAAAAAACCTCACTTTACAGGAATAAATACCAATGATGCTAAGATAATGAGAACACGCTGTGGAATCCATCAGAAGTAGAGCATGTCAGAAGTGAATTACAGTTTGTTTTGTACCTGCAATGTTGATGCTGTGCATCCCTAAGACTGTTAGCAATTCACAGTAACTTTTTATCATTATGGTTTACTGATTTCTTCTGCACGCATTTACTTAAAACACTAAAATGCTGATGGAAAGAAACGTATATTCTGTGACGGGATTATTAAACATCATTGATTTTTTTTTTTTCCCTTTAAGATGGAGGCATAACTGCAGTGTCAAAAATAAGTATCATGAATGGCTAGTTCTGCAGTCTAGCAGGGAATTCAATCAGACGATTTGACTATTGGAGCACTTTAAAAGAACACCTAGTGTTTAAAGCAAGGATATCTAGCGACTCCTTCAGTTCGCACTTAGAATATCTCCCAGTAAAAATGCAAAGACATGCTCTTTATTGTATTTTCTATTTCATTTATTCTATTCTGCTCGTTCATATTTTATCTTAGTCCAAGGAGAAATAAAATCGACCCATGTGAATACTGTGAACGTTCTCTCCCTCCTCTTTCCACGGGTGTTGCTGAAATAAAAGACATTAGGTATCTTTAGATACTTTTTAAATTGTGAGGGTTCAGATACGTTTTCCTCTGTAAACATTTTGGGTTGGGTTTGTTTTTTAAAAAAAAAATATTTATTTTTGGTAAGCAGTTTTAAAAATAACAATACTCACGGTCAGCTTTAGCACGTTAGACAAGACATAAACTTTGGGCAAAATGACTCCTTATGTCAGTCAGATTTTCTATGATTCTCTTGAAAAACAACCAACCAAACAAAAAAACAACAACAAAACCCAACCAAACAAAAAATAAAACTACCTGTAATCTAAGCCCAGACGAACTCCTAAATCGCCGTGGCTTTTATAACCGGAATCAGAAACCAACTTGTGATTAACTCCTCTTACTATTAAATACTCAGCACCCCACGCTGCACCTCCTGCCTGAGGCTCAAGCTTCCCCGGTGTCTTAGCCCCGCCGGCTGCGCCCCGGCACCTCGGACAGAGCCCGGGGGGCCCTTTCAACACCACGGACAGAGCCCCGGGTGCCCTTTCAGCACCACGGACAGAGCCCCGGGTGCCCTTTCAGCACCACGGACAGAGCCCCCCCGGTGCCCTTTCAGCACCGCGGACAGCGCTTCCGGGCCGTCGCGCCTCCGCCACCGGGTGCCAAAGCGCTTGTTCCTTCCCTTCCACTCATTTCACAGCATGGAAAGGAAATGAAAGTGTTATCGGCTTCTTTAAAGACATATTATACCCTCGGTTATGTTAGCTGGCCAGCTATTTGATGGCATTTTATGGGTTCAGAAGGAGTACCACTCTCCTCCTTATCTGCTATCATCCATCGCCTAATGCTCTGTGAAAAGCCCTCCCCCCGCTTCTTTCAAAGCCCAGCTCACACCTTGAAGAAAAACTGCACTTAATCCAGAAATAGTTTCTCAAGATGATCAGTTCCTTACCAAGAAGTAAATCATGCAAGACATCAGATGCTTAGGACTTGTGACTGATGTTCATTTACAGACTATACAGTTAACTAAAGCCCCAGTATTCACTGTCCTAGACTATTCTGTGTTAATTTGGCTTTAGCTTCGTTTCTCCTTCGGGAAAGTGAGGGAAAGAGAAGGGTAATCTTTAAAGAGATAACTTTGGTGTTTACCCTGCTGAATTATTTCAATACAAAGGCAGGTAACTGTTCTCAACGCCTTTCATATTCCCTTCCCTGAGAGATGTACAGTTCAAAGGTTGGAAATCCTTAATAAAATCTTATGCCAGAGGAATGTGTTTTGGGGCTTGTCACCACTGTTACGCAGTTCTTTTCAGATGAAGTCTTCATGAAACTGCCCTCCACACTTCACTGATCAGCAACGGAGAAATCCACATTTCCTTGGATATATGCTTTGATTTGTTTTATGTTTGGTCATCTAGCTATACATGGTGGCAACACGTCTTTAATATACAAGGACAACGTTCAATTGATGCTGATATGAAAAAATAGCATTCCAGCTCTAGATGGGTAAAGAATAGACAACCTGAGGCCTTTAAATCTTTTCTGGGTAATAAAAACCTAGCACATTTTTAGGTATGTGTCAAGTATAAACGGTGATCTTATGTACATAATGTTTCATTTGGAAAGGGGAGGTATGTGATTCTGATTACCTTATTATATCAGGTGCTTTTCCTGTCAGATCTTATTTTTATGTGCTATTATCATAATAAAAGTTAACCCAGTTCCAGCTAGCTGCCACCTACTGGGATGTATAGTTTTACCATATTACTTTAAAGAGCAAACGTCTCTCATTTTCAGGGCATAGCTCTGTGGCTCAGAACCGATGGGAATCTTTTTATATCACTTAATCTACTGGTTTGTCCTCTCCCACCACCACCAGATATACATTTATTATGTGTGTAACATACAAAGCTTTGTTTCTTGGACATTTTTCAGCAAACCCTTGTGAACTCTTCAGATTCACATGCCACCACAGTCCACCTGCTGTTGCAATCTGGTGTGAGGAGAGCCACAGTTTACTGCAGCACCTGACCAGCATCTTCAGATCTCTAGAAACAAGTGGTGCAGCTTTGCTGACAAAGCACTAATACAGTCCTCCCTTCTCAAACGTTTGACAAAGTATTCCAATGAATGTTGCTATTATCATTTAAAAACACACTGCGGCCCACTTGCACTGCACTCCCACCAGACATAAAGACCACAGGTTCTCCTCTGTCTGTGATTAGCTCAGTCCAAATTTACAACTAAGTTGCTGCTGCACCGATGATTAATGACATTTTAAGACGGTAATTAATTTTTAGCAAGTGAAAAGACGTGTATTCTAATTAACAGAGTATGCAATAGACTGACTTGTTCAGGCACTTTGAGTAGCACAGAATTGCACTCTTCTAGTCGGGTTTAAGCAGCAAGAACAAACATTTACGGCATAATCTACAGATCAGCCTTTCGTCCCTTGGCTTGCTTCGGGGTTGGGAAAGATGTGAAAAATTTTTGGATGAGAAGGATGCTGTTTAATGTTTTCTATGCTTTATTCCCTCAAAAGTTTCTAAGGAAAACGTGAGGTTTCCATTATAATGTATTCATTCCTTTTCAGGGCGCGCTCGGCTCTTGCAGTCGTGCCTCCACTGTAGGCAGGAATGTCTCTTGCTTTACACAGAGAGCGTCAGCGCCCTGGCTGGGTTAGCGATGGATGCTCATCCAAAGAATACTGAATTTGTTCAGAAATAAATGACAGGAATGCCGAGAAGCCGAAAGGGGGCTGCCTGGGCATCACGGTGAGGGTCGGGCAGGGGCAGAAGGAGACTCGATGAAGTAGAGACTCTAATCCACCCACAACTCCAGCGAAGTTAGAGCCCGTTCCTCACCTCCGCTCCCCCGGGAGAGCGGGGTGTACATCCTTACGGCTGCCGGTTTGGCAGCCCTGAGCCCGGCCCGGGAGCGGAGCTCCGGCTGTAGGGGGCAGTTCCGAGCTACCGCGGCAGCCGGGCGGGAGGCATCGCTGTCTGCGCTACGCTGGCCCCTCGCCCCCACTTGCCACCACTCAGCCTCCAGCCTGGGGACAGCGGTGGCTCTGATGGTGCAGAACAACGGGAGGAGGAAGAGAGGAAGGCGACAGGTTTGCCAACCCCTTAGGAGGGACGGACGCGAGTGGCAGGAACCGGCCATACCAGCAGAGCTGGGGTCCGCAGGATCAGTCTTTGGCCGGAGCCACCTGGCCGAGAGGCACTGCGGTGTGCGGATCTCGGCAGAACGCGGCTTCGGTGCATCCCCCGCCGCCACCTTTCCCCCTAACCCCCCCCCTCGCAATCCCTTCACTCGCATGCAAACCCTCCGGCCGTGGCCGCCAACCGGAGAACCCGGGACATTCTCCTACCTTGAGCTGCGGGCGGGGAGCGGGGAGGGAGAGGAAGGTGGAGGCGGGGGGAGGAAGGGCGGTGGCAGGACGCCGGGGACTGCCCGGGCTGCGGTGCAGCCGGCGTCCGGGCACCACTGACGGCGGCGGCAAGCGGCGGCCGAGCGAGGGAGGGAGGGAAGGAGGGAGGGAAATAGGGAGGGAGGAAGGAGGGATGGAAGGAAGGAGGGAGGGATGGAGGGAAAGAGGGAGATCCGCCTCCCGTCGGGAGCTCTGCACAGCGTCCTTTAAAGGAGCAGAAAACCGCTTTCTCCACGGCCGCCGCTCTCGGCTCCCCTCAGCGCCGAGCCTCGCCCGCCCCGCTGCTCCTCCCGCACGGCGTCGCCCGAGGAGCCCGAGCTCGCCGGGCGGCGACTTTTCAGCTCGTTAAAAGTCGAGCTGCTAATCAGGGTCCCCAGCCCTGTTTTGTAAACACGGCGGGTGTGGGAGCTCGGAACCTTCCACCTGCAAAACGGCACTTAGTGACCTCTGTGCCTCCCCGGTTTGCCCCGGGGACGAGCGGAGCCGCCCTACTGCAGCCTGCGGGGGGTGCTAGGAAAAGTGCAAGTGCCTTCGGCTGGTTCTCAACTCCTTCCTCATGATGCAGCCCGCCCGTCCTCGCTCTTTCCTTGGACACTTTGCCACCTCATCCAGGCTGGGAGTCCCGGAGAGGGGTGGTGGGGTGAGAGGAGGACGAGCGTTCTCCGTGGGTGCGCGAACGCCTCTGCCCCGCTCCCCGGCTGATTCGCTCCTGCGGGGCGTGGGGAGGCTCATATCATAGAACCAAGGCCTCCCTAATGAGCTAGGGGTGTGAAATTCCCCCCACCATCACCTTCCCTCCTCTTTCCCCCAGGCGTACTCGCCCTGGCAGGCGTCTGCCTGTTCGCCCCCTTCTCCAGATTTTGTTTTCGCGGCTCGGACGTTGGCTTGAAACGCTGCAGGATTTCCCCTGCTCCTCCCCTCCACCCCGCAGCCTTTCCGAGGTCTCAGCTCCGGGCAGACGTGCCGTGCAGTTTGACAGGAAAATCCCCGTCCCCTTTGCCTTTCCCTCCCGGAAAATTCCCGTGCCCGCACCCCCGATGCTTCATCTGTCCAAGCGATCAATTAGGGAGCTCTTGGTTGTCGAAGGCAGGAGGCTCGAAGAACGTCGAAGAGATGGGACTGGGGCTGTTGGGGGTTGGTGGCTGAAAAGCTCCTATAATTAAGTAAACAAGAGAGTTGTTGTGCGAAGGAAATAAATAGTCAATGATGCCATTGTGGAGTCGAGCGCTGGAGGAACAGACCGCGCCGGACTTGCCGCCGCTGTGACTTGCAGCTTAATCGGCCCCACAGCACATCCCTGAATTACTTGCAGCGCCGACAGAAAATTCATTAGTCGGTTCATTTGCCTGAAGCCTTAATGGAGCTAACTCTTGTAAAAAAAAAAAATCAAATCAAATCCACTGCTAAAGGAGCGCTTCATGGCACTTCAGCAGTTGAAGGGAGCTGGGAAGGGGTCCGAGCCGGGAGGAAGGGGGTTGCTTGGGGCGGCCGAGCGGCACAACACTGCGGAAAGATAAGTACTCTAGGGTCTGGAGGAGAGAAGGGAGTTGCGGGATCACCACGGGAGTGACCGAGGGATCTCCGCGATCGAGGGTGAAACAGGTTAACGCTGCAGTTAGAGGCGAAGGGTGGGAAGCGTTGGGAGTCGGGGGATCAAACAGCCGTGCAAGCAGTGCAGTGCACAAGCTCAAGTGTGCAATCTGTCCCTCTTTTTTTCATCACTGACTGCACTGGCGCTGTTACTATCTAGATTTTTCTGACCAGAGCACAAACACAGAACAAGCCAACCACAAAAACACGCCATTCAAAGGTGTCTTTCTGAGATGAGAAAAAGGCAGGCAAGGAAGAAAAGGGCTGTGGCATTTCAGTCCCCACCACCCACCACGCCCCCTTCTCCATCGTAGATAGATTGTGTAACACCCTCGTGTAATCATTTCACCTCAATGTATTGAAGCAGAATATTTTCCCTTGTTGCCTGGGTTACATTTCTGTCCAGACATGGAAGCCTCGATGCTTTCTTCAGCCAACAATTCATGCAGAAACAAGTCTTCCCCCAGAAAGGAAGGAGGTTCCCAATGTCATCAGTGTTATCAACACACATCACGGGACATTTAAGGGGCTTGCATATATCTATTACTCCAATTAATAAAGTTGGAGAAGGAAAGTTTGAGCAACAAGCCTAAGATCACTCTGCAGGTCAGTGAGATAATGGGAAGATGCGCTGAGATTCAATTTTCTCAGTCTTTGACTACTGAAAATCTGCTAAGTTGAATGCTGACAAATTTTCTTGTGATGTTTCTCCCAAGTTGCACTGTGGGATCTTTGATCTTTCTCAGTACTGACCCCCAGAAATATTCAAGGAAGCACAGGCCCAGTTTGTCAATATTCAAAATAAGGTGTACCAGAGAATTTGTCACACAAGGTTTTGGATTCTAACAAGAAAATAAACAAACAATCAAACAAACTTATTTCCTTACTGGCTTCTTTGGATTTTTTTTTTTTTAATTGCTTATTATTTTTATTGAAATTTAAAACTGGTAAAGCTCATGGGCAAAGAAAGAATTCTTGTCATTAGTTTGGCTAAAGGAAAATCCTCCCTAGTTTTGTTTCTTTGCAGTTTTTAATGATGCCCTTGTATACTCATATTCCTGGTCAATCTGGCTGCATGTTTCAAATCTTATTCCCTCAAACAGAAGAACTATTCAAAACAGGATGGAATATCTTTGTCTAGAAGAAATAAATCCCCGTTCTTGTGTTATCCACTTGAGGGAGACAGTGAGCCACAGGTTACATCCCTTTGTCACTTGATGGATTATAGACAAAGTGGACCTTTTAATCGATGGATTTGTTTCGTTTTCATGTTAATGTTAATTTCAAAAGCACTGGTCTCTGTAACACAGAAGACATGAACTTTCTCATAGTAATCCATTGATCTGTACATCTGACAGTTTTCTTCTCTTTCCTTACTGTCTAGCTAGGTTGGATCACCTGATCATTTTCCATGATAGGGCTTTGACAGGAATGTCTAGAGTCTCTCCAGATGATATCCCATGACTCTAGAATTAACATCTCACATTTCAACAACCTAGCCTAATGCAAGACTTACACGTTGACTCACTTTAAGAGGTACACTAAAGTGTATTACATTACTAAGAGGCCTAAAATATAACACTACAAAGAGCCCTAAAAGAATAAAAACTTTCTCTGAGTCTGAATATGTTTGAATACAGAACAATGGCTTGGACATTTTATTTGGTTTATTTGCCAACAACAACACAGTGTACAATATTCTCCATTAGACCACCATATTTTGTGGTCTTCCCATGAAGGAGAGCAGCTAATCCTGAAAAACATTTCTAAGCACATGATTGACAAGAAAATTGTTAGGAGCAATCAGCATAGTTTCACTGAGGGAGAAATCATGTCTGACCAACTTGAAGTAATAATATAATTAGCATTCATATGTGATATTTTATATTTAACGTACAGCTGACAGCAGACCTCCATCCTCATACATGCAGCCATTGAAACCAGGTAATCCATTATATAGTCTGATAAATTAAAAATGAATCTCATTCCTTTTCCTGGGATTTGGAAACTGACAAGAATCCATTGTCAAGATGCAGACATATGGCACAACATACCACATACACAGCCACGCAGCACCTTAGCCATCAGCATGAGCTCCTTATCAGGACAATAGTTAAAAGGTGCTCAATTGACTTCAAATTCTCAGAACAGAAAATTAAAGTTTCCTAGTGTATAGAGAATGACAAGACCTGTGCAGTGTTTAAATCTCTTTGAGGTTTTTTGGAAAGTGGATTTCAGCTAAAGCAAGCCTACGCTTCTAATCTACCTTGAAATTATTTGAGTTACACTACACAGAGTGTATTGGGTCCATTTCAGGGGAGGCAAGGAAATTGCTCCACTGTTCAAACCTAAGCAGTTTATCAGATATGGAAAGCCATTTCTAGTACGTGGAAATACTCCCTGGGGCATATTCCTCTACAATATGCATTTTAAGTAGGTACGAAGTCACATACCCTGGCATTATATTATAAAAGAGAATAATGACCTACTTTAGCAATGATAACCATAAGTGAAGTAATGGGGCCAAAAATAACATGTAAAAATAAACACCGTAATTAATTCAAACTCTTATTTACTTTTCATATCTAAAGCATCTATAAGCATTTACTTCCTTCATTTCTTTGCTATCATTTATTGGGAAGAATTATGAAGTTTCACTTCAGTTTTTAGGAGAACAGAAGTTTTAGGTTCTTGGAGAATGGCTTAAGCACTCTAGTCAGCACAATTCAAATCACAATTCAAATACATCTTAAATAGCTTGTCAAATTAGGATTTGACAGAGAGATCATTTTAGCCTGTGCAAGGACCCTCTTTCTCTGGAGGGTATATTAGTACCCACACACGGGCTGAGAAATGATGATGACATTTCAATGATGAAGACTGCTTAACATCCCAGGTCTGGACAGCCCTGAAAATTATCTTGTTAGCTTAATTTTGATGCATTGTTGAAATCTATTGTCCATACAAATATTCTAGAGGTGAAAGAGACAAAGGAGGGCTTATTTTTCATTGTTTGAGATTGCTGGAACTTGAATTTTAAAGTTGTTCTGAGAAAAAAAGGCTGTTGGCATGCTATTCTGAGAGACAGGGCAGGACAAGTAAGGGCTGTGAAGAGCAGAACCTGAACAAGAAACTGAAAATCAGGAAGGATGAGTGAAATCAAAAAATCTTCCTGAGTTGACAGGACCCTTGCTGTGAAGAAGGCAGGGACTGGAGAGAGGTATCAGAAAGGAAAGACAGTATTTCAAACTTACTGAAATTGCTTGAAAGCTGAGAGAATGCACTGTGCTGGGACAACTGCCAGGAGGAGTGAAAAGAACCACACAAGCTATTCTTGGATAATTTAGGAGAGTTTGAGTATCCTTAACACTATGTGTAATACAAGGCATCTTTGAGAAAACATTTTAAGCTCACAGTTTGCAATCATTCTAGTTAGCATTTCACTCCTAATTTGGCTCTTTTCTATGCCTAGAAATGATGGAAATTGAGGCCTTGAGAACACAGAGGATCAGACTTAGAATCTTTATCAAAACCAGTGTCCAGGCTAAAGATAAGCCAAGAAACTTTGCAGTCTCTGAGGTTTACTAAGAAAAAAAAAAAAAAGAAAAAGAAAAAAAAATGAAGAAGAAAGTAGAGCTGCCTCATTTTCACCGTGGATTTTTCCTCCTAACTGTTAAGATTCACTAGTCTGGTATCTCCACCTGGATCTGTTCCTGGGTGACTTGGTCTAGGTGATCCTGCTCGGGCAGGGGGGTTGGACTAGATGATCTTCTAGGTCCCTTCCAACCCCTAATATCTATGAATCTATGAATCTCTTGATACAAAAGAGATAGAGCTTCTTTTTTCCTCCTTACTATGTTTTTTTAGAAGTCCTTCAGGAAGAATACCTAATTCAAATGAAAATTATTCACTCAACACGATTAATTTCTATTGAACAGTGAGAAGAGACAAGCAAAACATACCAAGACTAAGTCAAATGCTTTGCTGTTTTTGTTTCTTCCTGAAAGTATTGACTTGACACGAATCCAAGCAAGTAGAACTAGAATTATTGATACTCCTATCTTTCATGTTTTATTAACAAGTCTTTTACAACTGGAAAATAAAAACAAACAACCCAACCCCCCCCCAAAAAAAACCCAAACAACCAAGCAAACAAAAAAAAGGAAAAAAAAAACCCAAGCAAATAATTTTAAAAAATCAGAATAACAAACAAAAAGAACAAACAAAACCCTGACACAGGGATAGAAGCAATTCTAAAAGCTACTGGTAAGGGAACTGAGGTTAAGTGCAAAACAAATAATGTGAAAGGTAGCTCTTACAATAATTTCTTATACATGTGTCTGTAGCTTACGTAGCTGGAACACATAAATACAATGAGTAACTCCCAGTTTTCCACTTTTAACTGGAGTTAAAACATTTCCACATGAACATTTTCATGTAACTTCCTCCATTTTACAGTAGATAGCACTGCGAGTCAGATGATTAAATAAAATTCAGAACTTCAAGCAGCAGTTTTTTCCCCATGTTTCAGAGGAATAAATTCATATAGGCTTCTCCATATGGCAGGTGAAGGTGTCTTGCACTAGTCTAACCAGTTGCTTCTATAAAATCCAAAGAGCAGAATAAACTTGCTCTAAATCACTTAGATGATATCTGAAATCTGAGGCATCCACATACCTCTAAGATGAGGATCTGCCCAGTCAATTATCTAAAGAACCACTTGAGGTTGGTGTTATTTTCTTTTTTACTTGTAAACAGACCTTGTAGGCAGTGGTATCTGTTATTTCATGACAGCTGCAGCTTTGCTAAACATGTATTTCAAATATCTATTTCTTTTTTTTTTTTTTTTCCCTCTACAATTTCAATTTGGGAAGACCATACATAAACCTTTACAAGGAAATAAGAATGGGAAGTATTTACAATTGTATTGTAGCCATTCAGCACCCCAAACTACTTTTAAGAAAAATTTCCTCACATTCTAAATCACCTCTTTGGAAAACACAGCACTGAAATGTTTTGCTGTTACACTGTGAAAGAGCAGTGATGACTTTTATTTGCTAAACCCCAGCTTTACTAATACTGCAATGTACACAACATTGACAAATCCCTCTAAAACAATGCAGTGGGTTTTTTTTCCAAAAAAACACATTTCTAGCCTTGCACTTTGAGCTACAATTCTTTAGCTAGAGGCCTGAAAAAAAAAAAAATGGAAATATAATAGTCTATCTATAATTCATGTCCATGTAGTTCAAAACCAGTTTGCCTCCCATTTCCCCTATAGTGTTCATCTTGTTCTTTTGGGCTTATCATGAAATAAAGCATCTATTAATTAATTACACAGGATATTAACAAATTAAAAAGCAAATTCTCTAGTCTTTAGTGCTGAAGTAGGTAGTCCTATGCAATTTAACAGCCTGGAAAATAACAGCAATGATATAGCAGAAGCTACCTCTTCTGAAAGTTAAAAGAAATATGATCCAAGTCTTGACTGATGTAATTTGAAGACCCATTTGTCTCAGAATTTTGTCTTTCCCAAACTACATATCTCAATTATTACACAAAACAGATTTTTATCAAGTCTTTAATTACCAAATCCCTAGAATAACTTGTTCTTGTTTTGTACTTTTGTCAGAGGATTATGGCCTGGCATTTACCAACAACTGAACAACAAAAACAAACTGCAAGCAGTGTTCACTTTGCCATAGAGAAATGCTATTTCCAGCTCACTAGCAAAACCATTCACTTCAGTAGCAAAAGCTAAAATATTTTTTTTAATGAAATTTTTGCTTATTTTCTGGGTTGGATTTTTGTCCAATGGAAGGGGAGGAGAGGAGAATACTGTCAGTTTATGGATGTTTCAACTGTGAGGTTCTATCAGAGTTTATACTCATTTACATTCCTGGACTTTCCCTGAAATAAGCAGTCTGGTTTCTGACATAAAATTTACTTAATTTGTGTGCAAAACTATACAGAGTTAGGAGGGGTTTCATAGATTCAGCCGTGGGTTTAGACACATAATACTTGTTTTAATCAGTAACTTTCTCAAAGTCTGCTACACAAGGACACAATTCACTAAAGTAATGAAAAAGTAAAGACTTGTTAGTGAGTCAACCTTCAGATTTTATATCAATGTCTAAATCCTTATTAAAATGCAAGCATATTACTGGATTCCAAAGATTTATAATAAGTTTCATAGTGTAAATAACACATTACTCTGTACTGACCATTGCAGCCAGGTTTCTAAGTACAGAGCAAAAAAAAAGTGTCTCATTGTTTCACAGGGGTGAAGCTTTTATAAATCACTAGGAACTAATTGTGGGACAGGACTTCTCTGACCAAACTTAGACATTAGCATCCAAAGCAGCTGTCTAGACTCCTTCATAGGCAGTCACAAAAAATAGGTTTTCTTGAAGTGAGATCTGACCCATTTACTTGACTATTTCAGGATAATGCAATGGAAAACAGGTCTTCAAGTAAACACTGACTGCAACAGACATTTCTGCTTCTTTGAATTATTAAGTAACTGGGAGGTTTTAATTTTAAATTAAAATTTAAAGTCAGGAATGAGAGATAGTTTTGGTTTTGTAATTCTACATTCTCTTTGTAG
>JAOEGS010013413.1:187679-220998 GCA_025447755.1 Corythornis vintsioides | reverse complement strand
TGATCTTCCCAGGCACAGAGGTGAGGCTGACAGGGTGATAGTTTTCAGGGTCCTCCTTTCTACCCTTGTTAAAAATGGGTGTGACATGCCCCTTCTTCCAGTCCCCAGGGACTTCACCTGACTGACAGGACTTTTCAAATATCATGGCAAGTGGCTTGGCAACTACATCAGCCAATTCTTTTAGGACTCTGGGATGAATCTCATCAGGTCCCATGGACTTAGGCATGTTCAGGTTCCTCAGGTGGTCACGAACCTCATCTTCACACACAGTAGGGGGGGCTTCACCACCCTGCTCCACACCTTGCAGTTTGACTTGGGAAGCGTTGGGAGTGTTGTTTCACCTTGTCAGTGAAAACTGAGGAAAAAAATTTGTTAAGAACCTCAGCCTTCTCCTCATCCATTATTGCTAGCCCACCATTTTTACTATTTGGGGGGGTATGTTTTCTGTTATTTTCTTTTTTTGATTGACATACCTGTAGAATCCCTTCTTTACATCCCTTGCCAAGTTCTCCTCCAACAATGCCTTGGCCCTCCTGACCTCATCCCTACATAATTGAGCAGCATCCCTATGCTTTTCCCAGGGTATTTGTCCCTGCTTCCACCACTTGTGAAGCTCCTTCTTGCTTTTTAGTTTGACCAGTAGGTCTTGGCTCAGCCACACTGGTCTCTTCCCTTTCTTGCTAGATTTCTTGCACCTGGGGATCAAGATCTCTTGCAGTCACTGAAGTGTCCTTAAAAATCTGCCAGCTCTGTTCTGCTTATGTGTGAGGTTTTGGTGGGATCTTGCTAAAAAAACTTAGTGGTTACTTCATGGGGCCTTCTGGATTTATGTTTTGAAGTACACAATTAAAATGTAGAGCTTGTTGCTGTTGTTGAAAGTGAATGTATTAATTATTAATAAGTGTACTGATAATTTGATCTCATTTCCAGTCTAATTGAAATAATATTAACTTATATATCACCTTATATATTCAAAGTACTGTACAAATATTAACTAATAAGTCAAATTGTTATTTTCTGTGTAATCATTTGTGGAGATAGCAGAAATTAACTTTTAATAAACCAAACCCTTTTATTTGGTTTAATCCTCACATTTCTGCCTGTGCTCAATGCACCTGTCTTTGATGCTGCCTTTTTAACCTTTACATACTCTGCCTCTTCATCTGTTTATTCACCTATTGCATGCTTTCTCTGTATACTAAATTCTGTCTTATCTGCAGTGAGAATAATTTTTGTGACATTTGTCCATTGTGCATTATCTAACACTGTGCGGCCCTTCTGCCTGTTTGAAGATCTTAGGCACTTCTTCAATAGTAATAATAAAAAAATCAGCTTATCTTTATTAACACTTGCATTTTCCTTCCATGGGTTACTCTCTTTATCTTTAAATTCAGCTGCTTTTTGCATTAAAAAAATATTTCTTCTCTGTTCCATAAAGTACTATCTGTTCAAAAACCTATTTGTGATGAACTTCAGAAGCAGTAAAGCTTAATTTAGAAGGAATTGGAATGAAAGGCCAGAATGGGCTTAAAGGGCTCATTTTTGAGGTGAATGTTTTTTTCTCACCACAGAAAGAACATTTTAGGGAAGGAATGGCAAGATTTGTTGTGAAGGATCTCCAGCTGGAGATGCTGCAGGGACTTTCATAATTGGGGTCCTTTGCTCATTTCCAGGGGACCCAGCCACAGCTCTTTCAATGACTGCATGGTTAATTTTCTGGGAAAATTAAAGATTCATGCACAGAGATAAATGTATTGCCTGCAGCTTCCCTTACATTAATTTCTGCAATATATAGCTCACATAAACCTAGTGTCCAAGCTCCCAGTGCTGTCTCAAGCTGGGTAGATGTCCGTGAGAGGAGCAGGTTTATACATGAGTACAGAGCCAGGATGGGAAGAGAAGGTAACAGGAACACAGGTAGCTGTGGGGCAGCTGGGAGGTTATGTTTTCCATAAGAGCAGAGCTGTATCAAGGTCAGGACTGAAGGGGAAGAGGTGGAGAAGTCTGTGTTTGGCTGTGAGCCAAGCAAAGCCATGCTGAGATCCTGTGAAAGGTATCTGATGAATTAGGTGAGAGCTGTTAACCTGAGGTATTTGAGCATAGAGAAGGGGAGAGGACATGCAGTATGTTAAGAGTTGTCTAAGAGCTCTTGGTGGAAGTGTGTTTTGTGGCTGAAAGAGGTTTTTAGAGAAGCACATCACAAGAGGAGCTTGTGGTGATGTCCATTCTGATCTCTGCTCAGCAGCCGTGGAGCTCCTCGTGATAAGCTAAGAAAGTAAATTGAGAAATATTTTGTGTCTTGAGTTAAACAATTTCAAATGGCTTCTGGATGACTTCTAGGAATTTTACGATGGTGAATAAAATAGAAGTTGATCTGCGTGGGTTGCTATTCCAAACCTTTGTCAGTTGGATGGTCTGTTTTAATGAAAAAGGTTTTATTGTTGAGGAATCCAATTTCCCAGGCAATGTTCCTTTTTATAAATTCAACTTCTATACAGCTGGTAAGCTAATACATTAATTAGATTTCTAATATATTGCAATACTTTGCACTTCTTTTTAAAATGTAATTTCAAAATTGTTTGGTGTCTGTTACTTTTGAAACAATAATAATAATTAACTTATTAGCACAAATTCAGGCTTAGATCTTGTAAGCAGTTTTCCCTGTGTTTGACTTTCCGCATCTGAGTGGCTGTTAAGAAATGGAGCAGTGTGCTATTTGTATTTTGCAGGAGATCATAAAGAGTTTTTGACAGACCACAGTGAAGGAACCATGCTAATGAATCACAATTTTAAGGAATGCTAAAGCATTTTGTTTCATTAGCACGGTGTGAACACTTGAATTGGGGAAAAAAATCCAACAACAAAACAACCACGAACAAAAACCAACAACAAAAACACAAATTCCAAGTGGTTTTGACTGCTGGACTTCTGGGATGGCCAGGGACATCTGTTGGTGGGGTTATTAGTGGGTTAACTCTGAGCAAAACAAAACTGAATTAACTACTTGTGTGTTTGCAGAGTCAGGGCTTTGCAGTTTATGCTAACGAATTTGTGTTAATTTAAAATCTCTGTTTTGAGGTGACTAAGTAAAAGCTACAAATTCTAACAGGTGTTTTTATTTAGTACAATAAATCTTTCAAGGTACCCATTCTTTAATACTTAGAAAAATAACAGATTCTTGCCACTAAATTAACACTATTAATTATCAGTCACCAGTTAATTTGCAGTGAGGGCCTGTTTGTCTATGCTCTTAGTCCATTGCAAAAGGAGGTGAAATGTGTTCATGCAGAACACCATGGGAGTTGCTGCAGTGAATGAGTTTCCCTTTAGAGCTGCATTTTGCTGAGAACACAGACTGATTCAGCACAGCTCAGTTGTAAGGTGTAAAAGCACAGTAACCAGATGACCTCTGGTTTTGTCCTTACCTTTAGTAATGAGATAGTAATTCATAGGCTTTTAAAATACTGTTATTTATGCCTAATAACTTAATACCTAAATTCTATATATGCACAATGATTGCACATAAGGTGATTACACTTCTATTTACATACTGGTGGGTACTGGAAAACTTTTTCTGCTAGCACGTAGGAAGAAGCATTTAATAAATGTTTCTGATACATGTTCCTTATTAAGTATCACTTTGAATGTATTTATATACTTCCATAAATAGTTGATGTGTAAACACTGTATGGTTTGGAAAAAAAAAACAGGAGAGAGGGAGTATGATGCAATAGACTATTAATTTGTAGTATAAGAAATAGTGATGGTTTGCCACATCAGTGTGAGTTCTGAACTTCTCTCCTAGAGTCAGTGCACAGGTTTCATTGGTAGGCAGCACTGGTGAACATTAAGTTAAAACAGTGGGGATATACTGCTGTGTTTTGGTACTGCTCTAAGATACAAAAGTAAATCCCTTGCTTTTCCAGAGTTTGCAAATGTTGGGGTTGTCACAGCAGATGATCTGTTTGTAATTTATATGACAGTTAAGATAATGTAGATATCATGAAAGTTTTTACTTAGGGTTTTAATTATATTGTTAATTTGGAAAAAAAATGGGAGAATGTAATTACTGCCATGAGCTTATCTTGCAATAAGTTGTTTGGTTTGGTTTTATTTTTTTCATGTATTTCTGTTAATAATATGCCAGCATTCAGCTTAGTATTTTTTTTAATCATTAATAAAATATAAGTACTTTGAAAAGACCTCTCACAACAGTAACTTAAAGGCTGACTACTGAGGCTAAATTTCACATTCCCTCTTTAAAAAAAACAATTGCCTCAGAAGTCACAGTTTGTTTCCTCTTCTGTACAGAGCCCAAGATACCTCTGCTTTATGCTGCCTGATTTCTAGAGCCAGCTGCTGATTGTGTATGTGGAGGACACCATGGCTCTTCCTAAATGGTCTCTGCTTAGGAGTCCCTCTTAGACTTTGAACTTGGACTCATGAAGCATTTGTGTGTTGGACTCCAGAAGACCTTGTTCTTTTCTGTGCTTTGTTGCACCCCACTGCTGCAGAATTTCAATTAAACATTAAAACCTAGCAGCAAGCTGTGCACAGGAGACTTTTTTTTTCCTTGATTGTAGACTGGATTCATAAGTCTCCACTGGATGGTATCCCTAAAACAAAACAATGTAAAAAAAAAAACCAACATTGCTCCTGACTTCAAAATGACTGACCCATTTTCCCTTATTGGGAGCTAAATTAAGTGTGAACAGAATCAGTTTACTGTTTTGGGCACAAAAGTGCTTTATCAGAAGACGAGGTGTGGTTTTGTCCATAAACGGATGAAACAAAAGCCATGGAAATTTTCCTTTGGAAAAAAAGGGTTGGGGTTAGGGGCAGATGACACCAAGCTCTGGAAAAACTTTTCTCCCAAAGGAATTTGCTTGAAAGAGTTTGCTGTGAGAAACTGTAAGAGGAGGGTTTATACTGGAAGTTAAACCTTAGCCTGAGTTGTAGTGGTTGCCTCTGCTTTGACTATAAATAGAAAATACTTGCCTGCCAAATTGCTATTTTTAAAGCTTTTTTGAATTTGTGCCAAGGAAATAATAATTAATATATCTGCTTATTTTCCTCCTTCTGTGCTTAACTTGAAATGGCAACTCTCATTAGAATTTATTTTTTATTTATTAACAGAACTGCAAAATGATCTTGGATGGCATTTTTACGTGGGGCTTAAAAAACAGCCTGTAGCTTTTTTTTTTTTTTTTTACATGAGGGCACTCCCTGGCCCCTGATTGTGCTTATAATTAAGATTGCATCAGTTTTTTTTCTTAGCTGCCAAACGAATGTTACCTTGTTTCATGCAGTGTAGACTGCTTCCTGCATCAATTTGTTGCCTTGGTGGCATGTGTCCAAACAGTGGAGAAAATCACAGAAATGTTTAAAAAATATGTAGACAGGATATCAGCCAATGTAAAATGTTGAAGAAGGCAAGTGGTTGGCAAACCCAGATATTTATTTATATCATGTTAAAGGAGAACATGTCGAGTAAACATCTCACTCTTCCAGAGATGGTGCTTAGGCTGTGATCCTGACCACTCGTTTTTCTACTGGAAAACTTTTTCTGATGTCACATGGGAAGCATTTAATAACTCTTTCCAGTGGACAAGGAGAGGGACAGACAGAGCCTTGGGAGTCCTCGGGGAGATGTGCACGGGGTTAGGTGCTGCAACCTGAGCATGGTAATCTCATCCCTGACCCTGCTTCATGAGCAACTGGTTTTGCTACTGGTGTTTTCTGTGTTGTTCTGCGTGCCCGGAGGTGTTGCTGTTTTGGCCAGGCTCTGGGTCTGGCTGCTCATCTCCAGCTTGGAGCAAGTGTGGGGTAAACAAACTGGACATCTTTGCCAAAGCGTGTTTGCTTTTTATAGTGGTTTTTTTTATAGTGCTCTTTATAGTTAATGTTTTAATGAGGTCAGGGTGTTGGGAGGAAAAGTCTTGCTGAAGTGATACCACCTGTGAGTGTGTGATTCATACATGGAGAGATGGATAACTGCAATTTAATGATGGTGGCTCCCAAAGTGATGCATGGATTTGGCATTAAATGAATACTGAATTAAAATAATAATAACAGTGCCCTAGCACAGTTTTTCCTCTATCCTGATAGATGAAACTCCCTCCTGGAAGGTGGGTAATGCACACTGGAAGCCTCTTAATGCTGAGACATATTTCTAGTCCGTTAATTAAAAGCTGGGTGCTGCTGCTGCCAACAGCATCTTCCTCTCCAATTTGATCTGAAAGGGAGGAGGAGGGATCTGGTCCCTGGTACTCTGAAGGAAAGTTTTGGGCTGTCAGTCACTCTCAAAGACATGGCTAATTTGGGGCTTTGTGGAGAACCCTGCACTCCAAAATCCTGACTGTTTCAGAGGCTTTCTACTCCTCAGCAGCAGTAATTCCAGCCAGCATAACTGTGCCTGGGCTCAGTATGCTGCTTGCTGTTGGTTTTACCTGGAGCTCTTCTGCACTTTTTACCACTGGAAATGCTGTCCCTGGCCTGTGCTCCAGGAGCAGTGTGCCTCCAGGCAGTGCCCTGCAGTAATGGCATGTCTGAGTCCCTTTGTATGGGCTGTCTTGTCTTGCTCCTAAGTTTATAAAAGGAGAAATGCAGGTACTGATGAGGATATAGGACGAGAGTGTGGCTCTGTGTTCCTGGCTTTGGCCCTGGAGTTCATTGGAAAGCAAGTTTCTGTCCTAGAGAAAATTCCTTCTTTGGAAGGAGTATTGTTGCAATCAGAGGCAGAGGAGAAAACCACAACTCAGTTTGTAGAGGGGGAGAAATGCTGAAAGGTCCTGTGCTGGGAGTACTGAATCACCATGTTTAGTTTCCTCTTGCAGATGGAAGCTGTTGTCAGCTTTGCTTCCTCTGGAAGATGGGAATATTCCAGTGAAGCAGCTGCAGAACCATCACTGCTGTTTTCCCATGGAAAATGTTGATATTATTAAAAGGACACTTTCTGTTAGAAAAGCATTCTGCCAGACATTTCCTGACCTGGCTTTGTGCTTAACCTTTTGTCTCACTTTCTCCATCTGTAAAATGGATGTGCTCATTCTCAACCACCTGTACAAAATGCTGAAATTTGGGGATGAAGGTCTGACAATGTGATCTCATTTAAGATTCAGTTCCTTTGAAAGCATCAGATACTTTCATGGCAATTCCCCATGGAGCTAGTCCTATTTCTCACATAGGTAGGAACTTTTCAAAAGTGAACATTAAACAAATACAAAGCAAATTCCATCCATTCATCTCTTACATAACTGTGAAGTGCAGATAATCCTTTTATTTTACTCCTGCTTCTGTGTGTCCTGGGAAGATTGCCTCTTGTCCCTCTTCCAGCCTGCTGAAGATACATTACTTTAACATGTCCTTTGTATAAATTAAACATGTTAACTTGTCATAAATACTTTTGAGTGTACTCCTGAATTACAATAGCAGATATTTTTGTTTGGGAATTTGCTTTGTTGTGCTGTTGATAACAAAAGCAATGAGACAGGAGGAATGGGCTGTGTTTTTCCTCTTAGTTTTGTCAGTCTGTACTTAATTGACCATAAGGGCTGCAGTATTTCTGTTCAATCTTTGTTCATCGAAAAAAGTGTGTATTCCATACTCTAAAAAATGAAAAGTTCATTTGTGATATGAAAAGATGCTTTCTTTGCAGCAGATGAAACAATTAGTATCACTTCAGTTTTAATGTAGTCTGTGTTTAAGCCAGGCTTTCAAAGGATGACATGTTTATTCTGTAATTTAGCAGTTTGACAAATGTTGGTACTTTTAAAGGAGTTCTTAAAGATGTTATGGTAATGTGCTCTATGCTTTGGTAGGTTGACAGAGTTTGAGGATACACCAACAAGTCAGCTAACCATAGATGAGTTTATGAAGATTGACTTGGAAGAAGAATGTGATCCTCCTTCATTTACAGCTGGTCAGAAAAAACTGAAGATACAGCAGGTGAATTGTGAATCAGATGCTCTCTGTATTTCTCTTCTCTCTGTATATTCCTCGTGATCAGTTAATATTGACTCCTAATTGACCAGGTTTTGATAAAGTTTAGTTACATTTATTTTGAGGATCTTAACAGAAGGGTAAACATTGGTACATATGATACTCATTAACTACAGGATTGTTTGTTTGTTTTACTGGCAAAGGGATAGCTTCCCAGTTAAAAAATAAAAAAATAAAAAAACCCCAAACATATATATTAAAAAGTTTTCCTTCTATATTGCTTTTGCTCATTTCTCCAGAGAGACATACTCTCAGATATGTAGCTTCAAATGTAGCTTTAAACATCCCCTGATGTGGCATTTAAGTCAGCCAGCTGCTGGGGGAAGTATGGGGTAACTGCTTTACAAGTGCAGATCAGGATGCCTGGGTGGCTGAGTAAACAAGCACCAGCTTGAGCTTCCATGTTTTGCAGCCTACCAGTGTTTGGTGCTCAGCCCACCACTGAGGGCTTGGCAGACTCTGCCCAGATGTTCCCCCAAACTGATGCAGTTGCACTGTGCACTGCTCTCTGCTTTTTGCTTGTTTTCCTGCTGCCTCTGTGTTTCCCCTCTTGTGCTCTGAGCATTTACCAAAACATCATCTCTTTTTGTCCTTGCACAACTGGAGCCTCTCGTGCCAGGCTGGGCTTCTGGCATGGAGGTCTTGAGTGTCTGTCCTAATGTTTGTGCTTCTCTTTCATGTAGCTGTGTGCACTCTTCCTCTCTGGTGTTCAAGGATCAGGCTTGCCAAGGTCTAAGCTTTGTCATGGGATCAGAAGCCATGCATTGTTTTTAAGGTGGTAGCCATGATCAGGAGAAGTGCCATTACATATAACTTGCTTTTTAAAACACATATTAAAACAATAACTCAGTTTCTTTAATGAGACTGCTGGGGTTCTTTTGTGTGGTACCACACCTGCTTCCACAGATTAGTTCTCATGTGACCTCATTTCTTTAGAAACTGTAAATTAAAGCTGGCACCAGAGGAAAAGGTGTTGCTACCATCATTGTTTTTCAGGGTTTTTGTTTTTACTGTTCTAAATATGCTATCAGTGAAAGGTCTGTAGGTGTATGATGTTCTCAAGTGCTGGGTGTTGTAGTTCAGTACTTCAGCCTGCCACCACCTCTGTGCCATGTCTGGCCTGGGCACTGCAATTTCAGTGCTGTCCTTGTGCTTGCTCATACCTACAGCCATAGTTGTAGAGTGTGACTGCTGAAGAATAAAGCCTTTTATTTGCAGCTTGCCAGAGTGAAGATTCCCTTTGAAGTATAGATGGGTGAGATAACATTTTTAATTGGTCAGTATTCTGAAACTTGTCTGTCTTACCTGTCTGACACTACAAAGTGTCAGACTTTTGAGTGGGCATTTGAAACATGCTTATTACTTTTAAAATAACCTATGATTCTGTGTCTCTATATACAGTTCACAAACAGTACAAATTTGTGTTCTTATAGTAATTTCATGTTCTTTTGTTTATTTTCATTTCAGCTTGAGAAGGCATTATCAAAAAAGCTGGAAGACTTTGAAGGTAGAAGTTCTGTTTCGTGTAACATATCACTCATTTGTTCAACATTACATCAGTGTTTGCTGAGTTTTATTTTTATTTCATCACCACAGGTGAAATATCAAGCTATCAAGATGAAATAGAGATTGAATTAGAAAACAGTAGACCAAAAGCAAAAGGTGTATTTGTAAATTTCACTAAAGATGGTAAGTGTAAAATCTTGAGACTACTTAAATAATAATGGGTTTAGATCCTGGAGGCAGTCTTCAGTGTAAGAACATTATTGTGATTAATGTGATCATAACAATGGTTGGACTTTATCTTAAAGGTCCTTTGCTACCTAAATAATTCTATCATTTTATATATGTATATATATATATTTGTGTAGGAGATCTGTATTGCATTGGGGTTTTCTCTGCAAATTAGTTGGTTCATATCAGCCTTCAAAACAACTACATTGTTCATTACAATAACAGTTTGTTAATGATTTCAGTTGTTTTTCTTTCCTGGTGCAGTATAAGCTTGGCCCTGGCACCTGAGAATGTTCCCTTTCAACTCTGAAAGTGCTTTGGACTGGTGCACTAGACCCTTCTATCACTGAATCTCCCAGTTGACTAAGTGATACAGAAAGGTTTTGTGCAGGTTGAACTGGCTATTTTTCACTTTTAATTACACCAGTAAGTTGCCACCTTCTCTTCCCTTTTACCCACCACAACTTGATAGCACAGTATTTCTATTTAAAATGATTACTGTATTCACAAAAATCAAATTTGATAGCCAAGGTAATGAATTTGAAGAGCATTTGGAACCTCCATGATTCATACATGGTACTAAAATATTGTATATTTCTTCTACAAATTTTCTCTAAAGATTTTGTTTTTGAAGTGAGCACCTCTCTATTTATTTCGTTTCTGTAACAGATGGTGTGCAATACTCTACTGGGTTCTTTCTTCCCTTACAGATTCCATAGAAGATAATGCCTCTAGTATACCTGGAGATGAGGAGGCAGAAGATGAGGAACTGGAAGCAGCTGCTAATCACTTAAACAAGGACTTTTATAATGAACTTCATGAGAAGGATAGAGCAAAACAAAAAGAAGATGAGGAATGTAAAAGTAGAACTGAAGCTCTTGTAAGACCACCAGCACTGGAATCCTTGCTTGGCCCACTCCCCACTGCAGCTAGTCTTGGCATCACAGAATCCATAAAAGAGTGCATATCCACTAAGGACCAAGAGCCTGGTGAGTAGATTAGTCCAGCTTAGAGTGGAAACTGGACACATGCAGCCAGTTGTGGGTTTGTTGTATAATTTCCATGTATCTTGATGGTTCCTGTGGTAGCAATTCCGTGGATCACTCACTCTTAACACTGAGGTCCAGGAGCTGTGAAGCTGAATGAGACCAGTGGTCTTGGTTGTTGATGTTGCTTGTTGGCATCCTTTTCTCAGGAAGCTGCAGGAAAATCTGGAGTGCCTAATTATTTTCTGCAGCCTGAGAATTTGTAACTCTCAGTCAAGTAGATTTGCAGTCATATGATAGCTGATGGGCATATTTCAAGCCATGCAGTCTCAATTAGGAAATTGGATGAAGCAGATTCCTCTAAATATGACTGGGAATTAAAACCCAAGTTTGAGAATTTTAGATCAAGGCAGACTTTCTCAGGAGACATTTTACTGGAGTCAAACATGATGCAGTCTGTCTCTCTGACTGAGAGTCTTAGCAAGTGGCAAATATTTAATGCATTTGTAAGGGGAAATAACTGGTTGTATGCTTTTTTCTTTGATACTGACTTTGGTGTGTGTTCTGCTGGTTTTGCCTCATTTCTCTTAAACCCCCCCAGATCTGTCTGCATCATGTAGCTCTGTAGTACAGGGGGAGCTGGGCTGATCAACTAAGGAAGCCAATTTTGCCAGAGCCCTTACATCAAACAGTACTGCAAACTGCCAGTCGTCCAGGAAGATTTGTTTTCTTATGTGTGCTTGAGCTTTATGGAGATGGCATTTTCAAAATTTCCTTTTGCATCTTAATGACTCTGAGAACAGAACATATCTAAAGGGCATTTTATTCTTTATTACAGTTAATTTTTCCATCATAAGACACACCCATCTGAATCTGTTTTGTCAGTTTACCTGGGAGTCAATGCAGCAGAACATTTTGTTATCAAAACTGGATGCTAATTTCTGGTCAACAGCACCTCCTTGTAGTAAGATGCTCAATAGATGAACTGATGCGTTCAGATTCTTATTGTGTTAGTGTTCACATTCCAGAAATGTAGCAGGATGATTGCACGTTTGTATTTTGTACAAAAGAAATCATACAGAGACACTTGAGTGGTTTTGTTTTTAATTATGATTAAGAAAATGGATGGCTTGTGACTCATCTTTCTCCTGGAAATCAGCATTTCATGTCGAAGAGAGGTCAGTAATGGCTAGGAGCTGTTGTTGTCTGGCTAGCCAATGACCTGTAAAAATGAGTTCTCAGTGATGGACATTTCTCAGCTGGCATTGCTATTGACCATTTTAATGGATGGGCTGAGGCCCACGTTTAAAGATGAAACTGAGCTGGTGTAGCCAGATATGTTCCCCTGAGTGGGGCTGCAGGCTGGTGGGCAGGAGGGTGCATGGCTGCTCATGCTGTGGCTTGTCTGCATTTGCTGTTTGTTTCCTTTCAGAAGTGGAGGATGTGCCAAATGAATGGAATTTCAAAGCCAAAGAGGTTTCAGTCTCTTCATTCTCTTGTAAAGCATTTAAGAAATCACTGCAGGTGTTTAAACAAGTGCTTATTTTCTTAACATGTTGTGAAGCTCATATGCTGAATTACTATTTTGATTTTATTTTGATGGTAGATCCTGCCCCAACCTTTTATTTATTTATTTGTTTGTTTGTTTGTTTGTTTATTTATTGCAGTGACTCTGCTGATTTACTTTAATCATTTAAAAGTTTAGTGTGAAGTCAGAATGCCTGTGGTTATGTCTGTACTGCAGGGTAGTCAAGTTGGGATGCAGTTCCCAGTCTCTGAGCCCTTGCCACCTGGTACCTGTGTGGTGTGGGTGCCTCATGGTGTGCATGTGGATCAGCCCCCAGAGACCCTGATATCCCTGGGGAAGCCACCTGTGTTCAGGAGCAGTAATGGAGCCTCCATGTATTTTGGATTGTCAGGAACCAGGTTTGGCAGATGGCCTGGGATGTACCCCTGTGTAACTACACAAAATAAAGAAGACCTCTTGTTAAGATGCCTTCCACTGGTCACCTGTGCATCTTAGCTTGGAACCCTGATGAAAGTAAGTGTAGATATTTCTGTTACCACAGGTCATGATGTCTTGAGTTCTGCCTCATAGCCGTGGGAAAGGCTTGTACTTGGAGGTACTATCTTCTTCTATCAGGCCAACTGCTAGAGCTGTAAAAATCAAACAATTTCCAGGTTTCTGGGCCCTTCTTCAAATCTGAAAAAGAAACAGCAGTTTCCAAAACTAAATATAGGAATAGGCAGTTGCTCAGAGTTTAATTTGAGATGGCACAATTATAGATGATAGTGAAACAAAGTGGTTGGTACCGGTGGAGGGAGGAGGAAAAGATCATAGAATTTCCTGCATTTCTCCTGTGTATTTGAATGTGGTTTAGTGCAGTTTCTATTGTGTATCTCAGCTGGCCATATGCTTGCTGTGGTATTTAATGTGCCAACACCAGTCCATTGTAAAAGGGACAGAGGTGCTGTAACATTGCACCTGTAAGGTGACACTTTGGTCCCTCTCCACAGCTGTGTAAGTCATGAACCAGGATCTTTTACCTTCCCTCAGCCCTCTCTGACCTTGAGTCATCATTCACTGTGTTGACCATCTGGGGTAAGTTGGGCTTAAGACTTTAGTTGGGATGATTTTGGTCTCTCCTGCTGGTCTCCACGTTAGATGGGTGTTATCAGTGTATGGATGTGTCAGTGCAGTGGTTGGAAATGGCATGCCTGGTGCTATGTGGAGGATTCCCAGTAAACACTGACAGTGATACACTGTGAGGCTGGGCAGGTGACTATTACATAGGAGCTCAACAAGCAGGTGCAGTACATGCAGAGTTTGACCTCCTTAAATGCAGGGTATCTCCTCTCCTCTCTCTAATGATCTCTTTTCAACAACAAAAAAACCCCACCTTCTGCTGCATGTACCTCCTATACAGTCTTTCCATTTGGCTTTTGCATGTGGTAATTTGGTTTAGAGTTGCTTACATCAGCTGCTTTGGGAAATCTTCCATCTTTGTGCTGTGATGGCTGCAGCAACAGCAGAAGGTTTCTCACAAACTGCTTATGCAGGTAAGACTGAGGTGTAGAGCCCAAGTATTAAGAAAAAAAATTACTGTATTTTTGCTCCACTTACAATTGGTATTTGAGCAGTGTGAGCTTGTCTATAGGAGTGTTTTATGGAAAGCAGAGTATTTTAGCCAATTTGCATTACAAAGGGAGCATGCAAGGTACCGGGTTAATGAGTCTGAGGCACTAAAGTGCTTAGAATAAACACTACATTTGACTATTTTTTTCATATAAAGTGTTTTAATTTGCAGAGACATTTAAGCTGAATCTATTTGAGCTTTTGCAAGCTACTTCTTTCTTATTCTTTGTGATAAAAAGCATTTTACAATGAGATCTCAGTTTCAGAGATGGAGGTCGGGTACATCAGCCTGTTTTTCTTCCCATGCAGCAGCCCAGCATCCTCTCCAGAATCTTATGTGCTCTTCCTGATTCTGCAGCTCCTCAAAACAGGCCATCATTTCTTTTAGGAGACTGCCATGGTGAAATATCATGGACTTCGTTCTCAAGAAATAACATTCTCTGGTGTAAAACTTCCCTTTGCAGTTTATGTTTATAACTCTCCTATACCACTTGAAATGATTTATCACCTTTCTTGGTGTTTCTGTCTTTCTGATGTTTGCTGCCTGTCACCCTGTCTTTCCCATGTCACGCTGCTAGGCTGGATACTGCCAATTCATCTATCTTTGCCACATAAAGTCAATTTAATTCTGGCTGGGGCTAAAATTGAGGAAGGTCTGATAATAACAGAGATATTGGTAAAATACAGGGGATGAGTTACCGACTCAATTCCTATAACATCCCCTTTGCAATCTAGGTGATGATCTCCTGTTTTAGCTGTTGTTTTTGAATCCAAATACACATGCAGTAGTTTAAAATAAAGTATGTGGAGTGGGTGGCAACACATCCTGCACATCCTCTGGAAAGTGAGTGGCTTTTGGCTGGGCACCTGGCTAACGGCAGCCGCTGCTCATTTCACAGAGAACACTGGAGAAGGGGGTTGTGCTTGCTCACAACAGTTTGCTCGTTTGTTGCTCCTTATATTTATGCCTCCATTACTGCTGCAAGGATAATCTGACACGGGCTGAGGTTGAAAGATGTTGCCATTGATTTCTGTGGGTGTTGAAGACCCCATGCAGACAGTGTTCCTTGATCGAATAGCTGTCCGTGTGTGCCGCTGCTTTTCAGCTTCTTACTCGAGGAGGATGTGAGAAGTGGCTAAAGATGAAGTTATTAAAGACAGGGAAGTGCTCATCCTCCAGGGTCTTCGTTTTTCTCCAGATGTCATCCCTTGCAGCTGCAGGCTTCTACTTTAGGCTTCATTCTGGCCTTGGGGCTTCTCTGATCCCTCCATGAGCAGACTCAGCTCCCTGACCCAGCCTGTGTGCACGATCCTCTTCCAGCAGACAACCAGTGCTGGCAGCACCACTGGCAAGGAAGGTGGCAGAAATGTGGTGCTTCTAGCAGGGTCTGAGCAGCTCTGGAAGGATGCTTGGAGGCCCACAGGATTAAAACAGTTGGAGAGTGGTTGTTGGCAGCCACATGTGCCAAGGGGAGTTGCTCACCCCGTGCAGAATCCCAGCTTGGATTATGGCAGACTCACTGCTCTCACCATTGCTGCTTCATCAGCAGATGGGTGTTGACCCCCTCTGTGTGCTGGTTTCTTCTTCCAGCATCCTCCTTTCTTCCTCAGGTTTTGTCTGAATACATCAGTGCCAACTGTTTGAAAATATATAAATGTATATATGCATATAAAAGTATAGAAAAAGATCTAATCAGTAATTAGAGAGCATTTTATGAAGCCCTATTGAATCATAATTACTGCATACATGAGAAATAAAGCTGCTGAGTTTAGTGCTAATTGTGTTACGTATGCAAAGCAGACTTGGTCATCAGCACAGGCGAGCGTGTCCCCATCCTGATGGCTCTCCTCCTGGCTCTGGCTTCAATGCTGGAGCTGCTTTGATGGTTTTAAGCTCCACCTGTGGAAATGAGCAGTGTGTGTGACCTGCCTGGTGTCACCTTCCTTGCGTGATGCATTCTGAGCATTTTGAGGGTTTGATCTTTTTGAGCTATTCGCTCATTGGAAAATATTTTCTGTGGCAAATTTTTTTTTTTCCAGTTTTGAGATCTATACAATAAAAACCTTGGTACAGTCTAATCTTTATAATGCAGCCTCTATATGTCTATGTTTGGTAGTCTTGATAGACTGTATCCTTGATTGAGCCTTCATTAGGCTGTTAATGAGATGTGAAGAGCTTGCTGCAGCCAGCATGGTAATAGGAGACCACCAGCTGCTTCGGATGCAGGTTTTTGATACCTGAAATCTTGGGTATGAATTACAGATGACATGATTTCCTTACTTGACTATGTATGTCATTCACACACCAGTGTTGTGTGTACATGTTTTGCTCCAAAATCTATGTACTCATTTTTTCATGAAGGATCTTTGCATTTCATTAAAGGATAGGAATGCTATAAATTTGTTTCATCTTCATGCCATGAGTAGCTAGAAAGGTTAAGGGATGGAAACTAAATGTCTAGTTTGGCTGAAAGATTTCCAAACAAATTTAGAGAGGAGTTTTGGAGTGAAACCTGCAGTTTGTTAGAGCCATAAGGGAGGTAAACTTGAATGAAAGCAGAAGTTAAATAATGTGAATACATTTTTAGAGCATTTGTGGATTTTTTTTTTAGGAATTTTCCATTGGATATCAACACAGACACCTTCTTACAGGAAAATGTTTGTTATTTTTCTCAGGAGTCTTGGTCAAAGGAGCTGCCTGAGAGTAATGGGTGCTGAGGTGGAGAGAAGGTACTCGGGAGTGGGATTCAAGTTCCTGAGGCAAAAGCAGCAGACCCATCTCTTAAACCTTGCCTGGCTATGTCCCATGTGAATGAGTGCCCTTAGCCCCTGGCTGACCAGATTGTCTGTTTCAGGGGAGGAAGTCTCTTTATGCCTTTCTCTCCTCCTCCTTCTACTTTCTTCTTCATTTCTTATTTCTTGTTTCATAAAATTATGGTCTGGAATAGGAAATGTTTTTAAATCTCAAAAGCTTTTCCAGGCTTGTTTTTTTCTTTTTACCTGTCTCTTTCCTCATCCTGACTGCTGAGTGGGCAGTGATCAATGTCTCTTTTCTGTCTTGAATTATTCTGATAAAACTATGACAGAAAATCAGTTTTATTTTCAATTTGAGTAGCATAAAAGCCTTACATTGCTCTTTGATGAGAAGGCTAACCTGCTCCTTAAGGCCTAATCCTACCTTCCTTAGGAAAAAAAAGGAAAAAAAGCTGCTTTCTCCTCTCTCACTGCTTTATCTGGCAGCTGGCCACAGGCTTTTGGAGAAGGAAGCAGCAGCAAGGCTGTTTATGCAGTTGGGAGACAGGCAGCTGGAGCAGAGGGTGAACGTGCTGACCAGCAGCTCTGGTGTGTCCTCCTCTGTGTGGGTATTTGACATGGGTGTGCTGCTGCACTGCACTGATACTACTTCTAATGGAGCAAGGAGAAGTAACCAGTCCAAGCAGGTTTCTTAGCATATTTTTTCCCCTGGGTTGGGAGAAAGTCCAGGTTTGCTGTCATCTGCTCTAGGTTTAGGCTTAAGGAGGTGGAAATGTCCAGGAGCATAGATTGGACAAGCAGGGGAACAAAGAGCAGCTCAGCTGGGGCTCCAGAAATGGTCTCTTTCCTGTGCCTGAGCAGCAGAATTATAAAAGCAGTTGTTACCCAAACACTAAGGGAGGATTGTATTTTGTGGTTGACTTGCATGCCTCTGTATTTATAGGTACCAGTCTACGTTTTTCCTTCTGTTGGGGCTTCTTTTCAGGGTTTTCCTCTGCCTGTACTCTCCAGCATCTGAAGAGATGCTGGTTCTCAGTCTGGGAGATACTTTCTGAGGCATTGATAATTACTCCTCTTTTTCAGGGAAGCTTATTCTGAGGGAACCTGTGGAAATAGAAACATCTCAGGGATCACTGACCCACCCCTAAATCTTGGCTGAAAGACATTGTGGATTAAAAGAACACTGAGGGAAGAGGTGTTGGGGGTGATGACGCAGATGCCTACAGGCACACGGGAAAGCTGGCTAAAAAAACTGAGTAACTCCCTGTTCATATGATAATTATATTTCTTTTTCTGCACCTGCCAGAATTTGAGCCCATTAATGCTCACAGTTATTTGGTTAGGTGGCAGTTTGCAGAAAAATGGACATTCCTTCCCTGCCCTTCTGCCAAAAAGGAAGAGAAGTCTTTCATCAAAAAAACTCACTGGCAAACTGCAAATGTTCATTAGAGAGCTGCAGAAGGTGAAATACGTGGAGGCTACAAGGAGGATGTTAAATTCACAAGGAAAGCTACATGCTCAGGAGGATGTTATTTGAGCAATTCATCACAGTGTCTGAAATGTCAGGAGTGGAGGTGGAAGTTCAGTTCAGGGAGTCTTCTTGGTCTCAGTTGTTATTGAATATAAAGACTTATTAACCTAGGTCAAGGAGCCACAAAATGTGCCCATGGAAGAAGGAAATACAGCAGAGAGAGATTTTCAAGGCTTAGCTACTGTGGGCTTAATATGATGGTTAATAAATCCCTGTGCAGTGCAGTGGTGGATCGTGACCACTTTGCAGTTGTTTTGCATCTTCTAAAAAAAATGAAATAATCCTCCATTTAGTACTTGATTTTTGTGTGCTGCAGTTTCAGCTGTAAAGGCAGTGCATGCAAACTGTAAGGCTGCCAAAGTAAACCCTTTAAATGGAGTGCCATTTCTGCAAGGTTTTATTTAGTATTTTTGTATAGCAGTTTATTGTTTTCCTTTTCTTCGGTGGCTTTGAACTTAGTTTCACAGAATCACAGAATTGCCTGGAATGGAAAGGACCTCTAAGATGACCTAGTCCAATCATTAACCTACCACTGAGAAGACCTCGACTAGACTATATCCATAAGCATTTTACCCAACTCTTAGAGCTCTTAGTCTTTTAGAATTTGAAAAATTCTTGTATCCTCTTAGGGATTAACTTCATTACCCTCCTACACACTTAATCTGTTTTATTTGCTGGTCTGAAATCTGTCCGACTGTCCTTGTGGTCAAGAAAAACATGTGTATGCATGGCTTGGACTGCAGCTTGTGTAGGTGACTCCTGTAATTAGGGATTTCAGATACAGCACCACAGACTGCTGATGAAAACAGTCCTGAGTTTAGCCTTGTGTAATTGTAGTTTGACATTTTTGGTTTGCTAAATGCTTTCATAACTAAAATGGATGTATTATCCAGTAGAGCAATAATATTAATGTTGACACTGTTGGCAATTAAAAACAATTTGTAAACTGATTATTCCTACTCCTGATCGCTTTTGAAATAATTTGTTTTTCAGTGTTACTTTAGAATTGGTTCATTTATTAGGTCTTTTTTTTTCTTGTGTGACAATGAGATAATTGCTATTTATTTTTTATTCTGTAAGCAATTATCATCAAAGCAGCCAAATATAGAGTCTACTTTGACCTGGAATTAGAGTGACCTGTCAACATGAGGCTACTGTAGTCTTCAGCTTTTCAATTTTATTTTTTTTTTCATATGCACTCACCAGAATGCATTCAGTAGGGCTGAAAAAATTACACTTAGACTTTTCAGTGTTCATTAATTACAGTGGTGCAAAGCCATAGAAACTGGCAGATGAGACCAGCTTTGGGTTGGTTATTAGTAAGAAAAATTATGATCCTTTAACTAGGATTGTGTGAACTGTGCTGGGTCAAGAGCATCTGAAGATGAGGAGGTGCCACCAGGCTGACTGGTTAGGGGTAGTTGTAAATTAAGGGGACAATTGCAAAGAGTTGACTCTAGGGAATTTTTGCAGCCAAGTTTTGCTAAAAGGGAGCAGAAAATACTTCAAGTTTACTTTTAAAGTCAGCAGTTTAATGTAAGGCTCAGTTTTCATATTGAAACTTGTGTGCACACCTAAGATTGTAGACGTTTTCTGTGACAAAAGACCTGGACTTTTACAACTGTGTAGCAGAAATAAGAGAATGAATATGAAATGAAAGAGACTAAATCATGCAGTTAAGTAGTACCTGGAAAGAAATTCAGAGCAAAGAACAAGGCTCTCAAGATAGATATAAAAGCCAGAAGTAAACAGCTGTACAGTGGGTGGAAGGATACCATTTCTCAGCAAATCCACTCCCTAATGCCACGTTTTGTTCAGTTAGGGTGGGGGAGCCACTGTGTGCTCACAGATGGGAAGAGTTAAAAGAATTAAAGAGTGCTCTTTGAAAGAATTAAAAGTGCTCTGTGACCAAATTGTTAACACTTATGTAGGAACAAGGCCAGTGACTGATTTTTTAAGTTGCACTTAACAGCCCTGACTAGTTTCCTGCTGAAGGTGAAAAATGCAAATCCACGTTACCATAGAAGTCATGTACTGAAATTCAACAACATCCATATTGACATGAAAGCCTGGTATGTTATTCTGTCAGTGTTTTTCATTAAATGAAACATAGTTCAGTGAAAAGTTGCTTTCCCATAAAGTCTTTTGCTGCACTTCACAACAGTTCTGCATTTGGTGGGAGTACTGCTCATTTGGTGGGAGTGGTGCTTTCCACGCTGTCGCCGTGTCTCACGGCTCTGTAGCTGCTGCAGAGCTAACACAAAACTCCTCTGCTGGTATCTTTCCCAAGATTCCCCAAGACAAAAATCCCAGTGGTAGACCACACTGGCTTCCAGCTGCTGCGTCCAGATGTGATGTGGGAGCTACTGGTTGAGGTTG
Source organism: Corythornis vintsioides (assembly GCA_025447755.1). Lineage (NCBI taxonomy): Eukaryota > Metazoa > Chordata > Aves > Coraciiformes > Alcedinidae > Corythornis > Corythornis vintsioides. The sequence continues at coordinate 200,477 of JAOEGS010013413.1, read as the reverse complement.
AGAAGTGTCTTGTGTTACTGGCTCATCCCTCTGCTATCTGCTGGTGTTGGTGTGCATGCAGTTGCCTCCCACAGCAGGGTTTGTCAGAAATGTCCCAGGCTTGTGCAGCCTTTTTAATAACAGGGTCATTCTGCTGGACATGTGCTGGGGAGTGATGCCTTGGCCAGTAGAGCAGCATGTGGGAGGGAGGGGCTATCAGCCGTGGAGGGAAGGGGGATGAGGCTGAGTCACTGTGGGCAGAAACCAGCTCCCCCAGTTCAGCAGGGTTGGAGGAGCACTGGGCCACATCTTTGTGCTGGCAAAGACGACATATTTTGGAGGCTGAGAGTGGTGTTTGTGCCTGTGCTGAGGTATCAGTGCTGGAGAGGTTTTGTGATCCATCAACAGGCTGTTTCAGATATGCTGTTGCCCAATGTTCATCTTATGTGCAGGGTGTTTGTACTGGGAGTAAGGTTGATGCTTGAAGTTCTTCTCCAGAAGTACAACTCTTTTTAGAAAGCTGTGAGCAATGAAGTTTGGTTTAACAAGGTGGGGAGGGAATTCAAAAATGTAGACTGAATTCTCTCCTGAAAAAGCTTTCTTTTAAATTTGAAGTTTATTGCTTTATCTCAACTTTCAGAAAGCTTGAAACACGAAACTTTCTTGCCTTTGAAAGCTTGATAAAAACCTCTTGGAAGTACTTTGACTGAAACAGAAAATTTAATAGTGAGGCATTCTGAACATGGAATGATGTTTGTGGGCAAGTAATTTAAACAGGTACTGATACAAAACAGTCTTGTACTTGAAAGGATACAATCAGTGTACACACACGAACTGGGTAGAATATCACTGGGAGCAATAAAATGTAGGAATTCTTCATACTGCTTTCATTGCAAACAATTTTAATGGTATGGTCTGTGAAGCAATTGAAATGCAGAGCTGGCACATCACTAGATTGATAATTCCTCCTGCTACTTACAACTTATTCTCGGTACAGATGTCCTCAATTCTTTTCTTTCTATCACATTAAAGTTTCTTGTCTGTTTCAATTGCATGCCTGCCTCAAACGTATCGCTTTCTGAAATTGTCCCTCCAATATTTTTTTCCCCCCCTTTAAAAGTTTATATTCAGATGAAATCTTATCCTAAGGTTTACACTTCAACTTTTAACAAGCTCATTTTTAAGAACGGTCTTTCCTTGAGAGAGCACTTGGCTGATCCATCAATAATTATGTAGTAATAAAGCAACAGTGTAAAAATGGCACCTAGGTGCCAAACAGATTGGTTTGCAGAGCCACTGACAAAGATGAATGAATGTTACATTTTACTGCTTTTGGTTCTGCAGATGCAATACAGCTATTTTCTTTTTGGCATCAGCGTCACGAAAACCAATTTCCAATTGTGGGATGTTTATGATAACAAAAATTTATAACTAGGGAGAACCCAGACTGACTTTCAACTTTCTGTATGAGTTTGAAATGCTGGTAATTTAAGGGGGAAAAAAAAATATTTATTAAAATTATTTTTTTTTCATTTCTTTGCTAACAATTTTTTTTAAGCAGTCACTGGGACAGAAAACACAGGGAATCCTGCAGTGTCATGTAGTTACGCTTCTTAATTCCTATTATATTAATTGTTGATTCCCCCAAATTTGTCAGGCATCCTCATTCTCCTTCCTGCATCCAAAGATTCCTACTTTTAATTCTACTACAATATGGCAAAAAAATGTACTGTCTAAAATTGACACAAAAGCCTGAAATTGTTGTTACAGTTTCCTTTCTTTTTCACAAGCGCCAGTACAATTTAAGGCTGTGATTTAGATGACTTTGTATTGCTGAAATCTGTCTTCTTCTTTTGGGCAAAATATGGAATAATGTGTTCTGTATGGTTTTATGGCCAGCAGATGTGCAGTCATTTTGGTCAGTTAGGCTGGCTGATTGCAGTGTCACCACAGTGATGAAATCATCTCCTGGTAGCAGCTGAGAAACACCTAGAGAGTTAGATGTTTGTGGATACAGCTGTTGGGATACCTGCCCCCACAGCCTCTGCCATGGCCTCCTGGTGCTGCTTCGCTGGATTTCCCAGGGTGATACTGGTGGGTACGGATGGCTTGGCACAGCTGTGCTGGCTGCCTCAGTGGTCTCCTGCCTGTAAGGTGCTTTCAGCGACCTGCAAACCTCTTCTGGGCAAAGGCCAAAAGCCCCAATTTCTCTCCACTGCTGCTAGAGGCAGGGATTTGTCCTTATCTTGGTTCTGTTACTCCCAGTTTACAGTGAGGAGTGCAGTTGGTCCTGCTCTCAAGAGACCCTCAAGTGGCAAAGCTCCAGCCTCATCCCCTTGGTCCCCTGGGGCGAGGGCAAAGCTGAGGTCCACTTGTCTGATTGTCTCCTCAGGAGGTGAGGAGCTGTTCCACAGACCAGTTTGCTGCCACAGCCCTCGTCTTTGTGGCAACTTCTAGTTACCTCAGCAAACACTTTCAACCCAGATCATTCGTTTCAGTTGGCAGTCCTTGAGAGTCATGTTCCTTTGCTTGGCTTTATTTTATCACTGAAAGATTTTTCTGCTGATTTTAATGGTGTGAAGGTGATTTCACAGGGGTGTTTTGTCTCAACTTCAGTATCTCTGCTTTATCTTGCTAGTAAGCTTCAAAATCTTACTCTATCAGGAGACTTTTCAGGGCTTTTCTCTGTGTACCTTGATGATGAGCTCATCCCTCATCAGCTTAATATCCTGGGCTTATTTCACTGCACAGTTACTGATGCTTAAGTCTGCATTTACCTAGTTAAAATGAACATAAAGAACAATCCATCCTAGTCTTACTTAAAATAGTAAAAGAACTACAGAAATAAAATGTAAATAAATGCAATTTCTGTAGGAAAAGACAGTAAGGCTGAATTTAAAATGGTGGGTTGCATTTCATTTTGTAATGAAATAGTAAAAAGCTATTCAGAGCTTATTTTCAGAAGATAACTTAGGTTTAGTTAATTTAAAATAAACTTTTCTGATTTCAGAGAAATCAATATTTCATGTAATGCTGAATGTGTTTAAATTAATTGAACATAAAACTCACATCCCTCTTCCCAAAGCATTATTGTTCAGTTAATTAAGGAAAAACAAGTTTGATGCTGTACCATATGCTGTAAATTAGAATGGGTGCATGGCAGAAAGAGACATGAATCCTTTTAGTGTATGTGAATGTTTGCTTTTGCCTCTGCAATACTGTCTTAAGTAGAAGACTAATATATTTTAAAACTAATTACATCTGGATATGGGACCTTATCTTTTCCAGTGTTCTTTTTGGAAAGTATTATCAGTTTACCTGGTTTTCAAGACTTACTAAAATCTTTCCAGTCTTTGCTTTACTCTGCATTTAATCAACATTTAAACAGGGTCTTTGGTGTGCCTGTAACCTGGACAAGTCTGGCAGATGAGTGAGAAACTGTGAAGTCAGCAGTAAGTAACCTAGCTAAAATGACATCTTAAATATAGTCATGTTACTGTATAAACTTTATATAGAAGTCAGATGTTGAGATTAATCAGAATGACAGGTTGTACAAGTATATGGCTGGCCTTTCTGATGGCCATTAGCTTGAAAGGCTGGCTTTGAAACCAGCTCCATTATTTACAGGTGAATCATGCTGCTGAGCTTGTCAGGAAAAGGTTATTTCTCCAGCTCCACCAAAACCTCCTGTGCACGGAACTGCCTTTTCCACTGTTCCCGAAGAATAAGACAAATTATTCTCCAGGAACTTCTCTACAACTTTCTTCTAATGGAAAGCAGTGGTGTGGGCGGGCATTCCAGCGCACTAATGATGGGTCCCAAGCATATGGAGTACACATGCTAATTGTGCTGTGCTTACAGTTCAGGCCCTGCAAATGCCAAGGCACTGGGGCCTCGGAGCTGCTGCAGGCAAAATGCTAAAATCCTTCAGCTCTGTCTACTGCGCAGCTGGGCAAAAATTTGCTGCAGTCCCTGAAACATCTGGGGAGAGGAGGAGGATCAAATGCACATCCTCTCTGGGAGTTTGCTGCTGTACATGTGCTGTCTGCAGCAGGGTTTTGCTGCAGTTTGGCTGGATGACCAGTCGTGTTCTGCAGTCACCTGAAGCCACTCAAGCAACGCCTGTACTTGGGACTGCAGAGATCCTTGTCTGCTTCATATAGTTGCCAGAATGGGCATGAAATTGCCATGGTGCCTGGGACAGGGCTCATATGAGAGCTCTGTTTGGGTCCAGAGCAAGATAGAGAAGTTCTTTACCACCTACCTGTTTCTCATCCAGTAGGCATGGACAGGGGTAAACAGATAGCACTTCACTTAACATGAAATGGCACAACCACTGTGATTTTTATTTTAAAGCATGGTGTGTGCTGGCTATGGCCATCTGTTGTGTAATGGACTGATGCTCTTAACACAGATCTGCATGTCTGTAGCTGCTACCTTTTAAGAATTCAAACTCCTGTCTCAAACACCAGGTTTGTAAACCCCAACTGGTAGTCCTGATCACTGAACCAGAGTTAGGATCTTACGTGTGTGGTCTCTCTCTGCTCCATGCCTCTGATAGCCCTGGTGGCATAAAACACTGCCCAGTCACTGCCCTGAATCCAGCTCTCATCCACTGCAGAGGCTTTCTCCTTTCAGCCAGGTTCCCACCTAACAGCTTTGTTTACAAAGCTTTTGCTTTTTGCAGGGGAGCTTCCACTCCTGCCTGTTATTCTACTATAGTAATAATTAATAATAATACTACTAAGAATAGTAAACTTTTACCTTCTATTTCCTTCCTCATCTCTGTAATTCCCAGCTTGCTATTTTTCACTGGCAATGAAGGAAGGAAGAAGCTGGGTAACAAAATGAGAAATTTCTTACCTATTAATTTTCTTTCAGTTAACAGCTTCTCATCATTCAGCCCACCCAGACAAGGCAGTAAATGGCCAGGAAACAAATTGGGTTTTTTTAACTTTAAATAAAGACTCAAGTGTATAATTTCAAACACTATATTGTGGTGGTGTCTTAATGCTAGTAATTGCCTGCTGAAGCATTTCTGTAGTGCAGGTGACTTCTGGTGACTGGTGCTGAGCTTCTCACCAGATCTACCATAGGCTAGTTCTGCATCTCAAAGGAAGGGGTAGAAATTACCCAACCTTTGCTGAGAGATGGGGAGAGGAATTAGAAGAAAATTAAGTGGAAAGTTCAAATTGTTCCGCTTTCCCACTCCTCTAGGTGAGTTATTTTGTGAGGCCATTTTTAATTTGGAGCAGCTCTTTGGTCCGGACCACAGTTCTGGGAGGAAGAGGAAAACTGCTTCTTTAATGGGAGAGCTGGCACAGTTCAGGTTAACATGGAAGTGAGTCTGTGGCTTTGGATGCCAGCACTGGCTTGTGTACCCATCCCAAGGTGGGAGGGCAAGGCTAAGTGGGGCAAAAGATCCGTTGGAGTTAGGCTGAGTTTGCACTTCCCACGTGACTGTTCAACCATTTGTACTTCTGCTGAAGCAAAATTACCCTATTTTTTGGGCCATCAGCTGAGCCAACACTGACTTTTCAATGGTGTTCTAGGAAAAGAAGTTAGCTTTGATTTTGTGTTCCAATCAAATTGGCCTTAAAATCTTGTATTGTGAGTGTACTCAAATTTTTCCTGTGTCTATTTAGCTTAAAAACTGTGTATGTGGCTGTATACATTTAAATTCTTTTCCTGGGGGAACAGAAATTGATTCATGATCTTTAAAAAATATGCATAAAAATAATCCAAGCAAAATTCTAGGGTTTACTTTGTAAGTTCTCTATAGTGCAGAGCTCTCCGCCTCATTTATTTGGTGCGAGAGGGTAGCACACATTACAGGAGGAGATTTATTTCTCAATAAAACATACATCCTTCTGCTGGGGTGGCTGAGTGCTGGCCAGGCAAAGATCCTGGATGGACAGCAGAGCATTTAGCACCCCCAGCAAGACCTGGCTACTTAACCGGTGAGCTGCAGTTGCAGAAATGATGCTTCAGCATTTAAACACTGAACCAGCTGTTTTCTTTATGGCTGGCTCGGGCGTAAGGCGCTCTTGCTGTTTTACATAGTGGTCTGGCAGCGTGGAGAAAACGATCTGGAGGCTGATCTGAGCCCAGATGCCTTTGCTGTCAGCTGCCCAGCCCCCGCCCTCTGCTACAGATACGGCGGCGCTTTGCGTTTGAGGGGTTTGGGGAGGGGAACTGATTAAGATGCTGGTCAGTCCTTCTCCCTGGCCTCTCCCTTTATATAAACTGTTACTGTTGGATACCCCTGCAGAGATTTAAAATAACACAGAAAATCCAGGCCAGAAGGTACCAAAAAGAAGGAAGGGAGGGGTTTGGGAGGGAGAAGGAAAGGAGAGAAAAGATGCCAAGAACAGCATAAAAGGCAGAATTGGTGATCAGATAGAAAAGAGCAGTAAGTAGGAGAAATCTGAATTTAAAGCCTCCAGTTTAAGTTCATAGTTATTCAAGCAGAAGGAGGTGAGCATACAGAAAGGCACTGAGATGTGAGCGTGTTGCACCTTTGTCAGGAGCTCTGTTGTTGGTCTTGGTGTTGCTAGATGCAGAAATCAAGAGTCGGAGAAGACCTGTGTCTGTGCATGGGAGCTCGTACCATTTTTGGGCTTTGGAGTTGACAAATGTCATTTGTGGTAGCAAATTAATGTTTCTTGGTGAGTATTTGTCAAGTTGGTCATTGATGGTTCATCGGCAAAAAATACCTTTTCACATTGTTGAGAGGAGCTGCCCTCTGAGCACTTGGTTGTGGCAGCAGGGTTGTGAACTTCAAAGGGAATGAAGAGTGGCTTCAAGTTGCATAAAGGATCTTTCTCACTATTTCAAAAGGTGTTGAGGGAGACACGGACGTTATTCCACAAGAGGAACATCTGCTGCTGGTTTTGAGGACAATGTCAAGATGTTCTTCCGTTCAAAAGCTTAACCTTCAGTTGTATTTATTTTGGGAGGTTGAAAGGATTTTTTTTTTTTTTAAGGGCTTTTTTATATTGCTATGCAGTTCAATAAGCATGAGCTTGCCTTTAAAGAAAAATCTTCAGAATGAGAATCTCATTGTTTATTGCTGGCCTGTTTTTGTACTACCTGCTTAAAAAACACATACATATTTCAGGGGGGTGGTTCTGGAAAGAATGTGTGATTAATTGTTTTTCTGATGAATTAGTGTTTAAGTTAACAAGTTGATGTGTCTGTTGGTGCCTAACCTTTGACTAGCTGCAAAACACATGAATGTGGTATTTTAGGTTTAGTTGGATCCTCTGTGGGCTGTGAGGTGAAACAATAGCATTTGTTTCAGTGTGGATGTGCTGCCAGAAAAGCAGCAGGGTCGTTGGTGACTTTTTTTTCCCAAATTTAAATTTATAAAAAACTCATCTAAGAAAAGTTCTGTGGGAGATGGCTGACTGTAGAAAAAAAAATATCTCAGAATTCATTCCCATGTGTCACTAAGCACAGAAATTTGAAATTCTATTCCTATGATGGGATAACTGTTCTGTGACCGCTGTATGAAGGCAGCTAATGTGGAAAGGCCATTGGACTGATGACCAGTCAGCTGCTAGCTGCTGCAGGAGCTTGAATCTCAGTGTGAGGAAATAGAGATGCAGGTGCTTAATAAAGATGGGTTTGTAATTCTGTGGGGGGTTAAGGTAAAATCTTGTAGGAGAACCATCTTCCTACAGTGATGTGGATGAGCCTGATGCAGCAACTGCAAACCAGATGGGGCTGGTCCTGTCTCTTGTTCCTTTCTGCTCTGTGAGAAAGTCCTATTTTTAGCAAGGAAAAAGCTAATGAGCTTGCACATCCCTGCTTTTGGACAGGCTTACCTTGCACAGCCACCTTCTCACACTTGCCATAGTGGAGTGTTGTAGCAGATATGTAGATTATGTTTTGGGTTTTTTTTTATTTGATCGACTCTTTTTTCCCTCTATGCTCTTCATTTGCACCCATGTGGGCTTTGCCTCTTCATAGAGTCCAAGCGTGAGTTGCTGGCCAGTGGGTGCTTTGCTGTGCCAGGGCTGTGTCCTGGTGCTGCCGGGCAGCCTGGCGCCAGCCAGCAACGCCTCCTGCCATCCCTTGTCAGGAAGAACAGACGTTTCTGGGAAGAAGGGGCCTCGCTCTGCATGGTGTGGTGTGTTTGCTTTCTCTGAAGGAGCTAGCAGGCTGGAAACTTGGCTTTGGCTGGAGAGGACCCCTTAACCTTGCCTTGGCAGGAGGAAATAATAATGCGACAGACTTAATTTATCTTTATGCTGTATGTGTGGCCTCGTGTGCACTGTGCGCCGTCAGACCTAAATCCTGGTGTCAAAGTGGCACTATGAGGAGCAGGCTGTGGTTTTCAAGGTGGCTTCAGGTACAATAAAATAAAAAACATTTTCACTTAAATACGACCATATATATCATGCAGTTTGTGACCTTACTGGTAAGAACAATTAATGTTGCTCTGTCCTTACATTTTGTTTTTGTGGCATACTTCTGTCATGACGGCACACCATGACATTGCCAAAGGTGACTGGGGGACCCCAAGCCCTTGGCAGCCGCAGGGTGTGTGCTGTGGGATGGGGGGTATGGGGGGAGCCAGCTGGGATTGCACAAAGAGATGCCCTATCCAGAGCAATGAGATTGGCAAGAGCTTAAAACTGCCAAGATAACCTCCCAGCCTGCTCTGGAGGCTCCTAGCCTCATATGAATACAACTCGCCGTGTGCTGGGTGCATACGGCCCCGCAGACCCTGTGCACGATCAGCAGCAGGTTCCTTTGTACACCCATCCATCCTCCTATGCTGCACTTCATGCCCTGCTGCTGCCACTGCTGCTGCAGCATTTCCACATCTATTTCTCTTCCCTACCTGGCTGCTATGGCACTTTGTGTGCCCTTCACCGCTGCCACTCCCCTCCCGCTTACACACGCTTAATGACTGTTCTCTTCACACCCCTTGGTAAATCAGTTATCTTCCCCTCCAGATGGGTTCCTGTCCCCTCTGATCAGCTAATCAATTTTATTCTGGTGTGCTTGTGCAGTGCCTTTTTTGACACTAAGCTACTGCCTTCCTTCCCTGCGCGCTCCTCACAGCTCCTGAAGTGGCACCGGCACCGCTCATCAGATTCAGCTGCAGAAGCATTTCTGCCCTGTCAGGTTCCTCTGATGATCTGCGGGAGCTTTCTGTGGCTCCTGTTGGTTCTGATACCTCCCTGGAGAGCAACAATCAGTCCCAGTATTTCTGATGCCCTGGGCTCAGGTTGTTTGGTTTGTTTCTTAAGGATTTTTGTTGGTGAAAAATCCTCTCCCAACTATTTTCAGATTTTGTTGAACTCTTGCCCCAAAGTATTTCTTAAATGCTGGGGGTGCTTAGTGTCTGGTGTTGTGCTGAATAGGTGGAAGAGTTCTTTGTTTCAGCTCTTTTGGCTCTGACTGCTACAAGATGGTGTGACAGAGGGTGTGTTTGCTGCATGGGACCAGAGCACCAAGTGCCTTCTATTATATCTGCTCCAGAGGATTTCCTGGGAAGTGTTCAGCCTCCATTTCTGTCTGTCTGTAAGGAAATCCCCTTATCTGGGCAGAGCAATAAATAGTGCTGCCTCCTGTAATAGAAACAGAAAAACACATTCTTTAGACGGTTGTTTTTAAAAATGTGGGGTTTAAAATATATCAGCTGGAATGATTCTTCTGTAATAAATCCCCATAATAGTGTGCTGTGTATATGCTGAACACAGAGGTAGGGAGAGGGGGAGATGGTGTGTTAAAAGAGGTTTTAGCTTGTATTTAGTAATGGCAAGAACAGTAAATAATCCTGCAGGTTTACAGACCTAATCCCCAGTGTCTGATTGTAGCTCTCCTGCCTACTGGATTCAGTTGGAAATATGTTAAAAGGCTGTAAAGAAAGGGCTTTGGGGGAGTTTTATTTTTAAGTATTGGGGGAGCTGGCTGGGTGACTGATGGTTTTAGGTGGCATTAACATAGTTGATTTGGGACCTTGTTGGAAAGCTCTAGAAGTGCCCATCCTCCCCTGCTTGCCACAGAGATGTTCAGTGAGGATGGAGTAGGCGGCTCCTCAGTCTCAGCTTTTCCCAACAATACATTCATTTAAGAACTGGATTTGGGGGAGGGGTTGTTGTTTTTAACACCCAACTTATTTTTTTTTGCCTGTGACCTCCAATAAAGTGGTTGTTTTTCTTAACAGAAGAAATCCACGATGTCTAAGAGCTGTGCCATGTGACACTACTGCTTTTAAATAAGCTTTTAAGAGGTTGGACCAGATGTTGGCCACATCTGTGTTTTTATTTCATCGAACATTTCATTTCGATCCTTTTATTAAAAGAGAAAATGATCATTTAGAAATTGTTTTGAAAAGTTTAGCAGCTGGGAAGATCTTTCTAATGTATGAAAAAGCAAAGGGTTTACTTTCCATGCCCTGGAGTGAGCCATGTAGCATCGAGCAGATGGATATTTATGGCTGGTAGGTTCTACTCCTGTTGGAAACGATTACTGTGGAAATTTTTGCATCAAAACGGATGTATTCTGTTTTGAACTGGCATTCTGTAACAAAACATGTTTGGTTTTGGTTTTTTTTTCTCAATGAAAGCATTTAACTAAGGATTTGAAGGCACCTTCTCTTCTGAAAAGCCCCTTGCATTTAATAAATGCCTATTGCCTAGGCAGGAAAAAGGACAACTTGCAGGCAGAGGGATATCCTGCAATTACTCCCTCTACTGCTGTTATGGGATCTAAGAAATGCTTATTACGTATAACTTGCTTCTGGATTCTTCTCTGCAATTTACCAGTTGGAGAATGAGTTTTCAGTCCCCAGTGCTAATTGGTCCAATGAGAAAAACTGGCACCTAATTCTGTAACAAGTTATATTTAAAATGACAAGTGAAATTGTTCATGGTGCTTGAAATTACATCATTTTCAGTCTGGCATATTAGGGCTGTATAAGGGAACAGACAGCTACTGTACTGTGACATATTAAATTTTAAACCTCTGATCCAAAAATACAGCAGTGTATGGGGGGAGTGGAGTATATACTGATGAATAAAAGCAGTGTCAGCTTGATTTCAGTGGTATATTTTTATTGTTCTTAAGATGCTATGGAGGTTTTTACAACAAATAGTTGTGGGATGCGTTTTTATGTAAGTTGAGCAGTGACATGAGTAGTTCTGTCACCATGTCCAAGTTTGTATTTTCTAGGCTGCAATTTCCAGAACTTACTGGTGATTTTTGAGGTTATCTCCCTTTTTCTTTGTTCCTAATTGCAAGCTTCTGGAGATAGTTGACTGTTTATCTGGTGCAATGAATATGGGGGGAAAAAAATAGAAATCCTTTGTTTGCTCAGATAAGCCAAATGAAAAGTTAGGATTTTTTTTCCCCAAAAGACTTTAGGAAACAAAAGGTAGATAACACAAGTAAAAGGGATGCCATCCCCCCCCTTTTTTCCTACAACTGTGTGGTTAAAGCACATACCCAGAATATGGCAGGACCATTTAGAATCCCATTTTTGCACAAACTCCTTCTGACCTATGAGGCAGGTTATTCTGGCCTGGGCACACTTGCACTCTCCTGCTGAGCTGCTTGGTTTTGTGTAATGAAGCACTTCTTGGACACAAGTGGACATTCTCTTGGGAAGGGATCTCAGACACTGAGACTGCAGTATTTACCCCTTTGCTCAGTGAATAAGCATTTTGCTCACTGGAAATTTATACCTTGTTCCATCATGAGAGATTGTAGTGCTGTTTCTCACATAGCCTGGACTGCAGTGGGTGATGCAGCACATAGTGATTCTGTGATTTTCTTGATTATGATTTGATTTTAAAATGCCAGTTAATTATATTGAAGAGTCAGCAAACCACCAGGATGTATTTTGTCACCTTGCTGCCCAAAGAATTTGTGGATTCTCCCTCCCTGAAAGTGCTCAAGGCCAGGTTGGTTGGGACTCTGAGCAACCTGATCTAGTGGGAGGTTTCCCTGCCCATGGCAGAGGGTTTGGAACTAGATGATCTCTAAGGTCACTTCCAATCCAAACCATTTTGTGTCCTTGGGTTGCACCCTTTCCTGCCTGGTGTGGGCAGCCTGCATGAGGAGCTGGTTGTCTTGGTGCAGAATGTTCTGTTCTTCCTGTGCTATGTAGAGAACATACCAGAAGAAAAGCATATGTACTGAACAATTCTATAGTTACTATAAAATCTTCTACAGTTTTTAAGTCTTTTCCAGGGAAAAGGTTGTAAAGTAAATCTGGTGACTGGAACTAAAGTGCAGTTAATTTCTAAATGTAATGGCAATGAGAAGTGTTCCTTAAGGCCTTTTCAGTCATATTAGCATCAGACTTCCTGAATTGGTGAAATCGATATTATGTTTATGAGACAATCTCAGAAAAAATCAAAGCACAATGTTATGCTGTTCCTCATGACAGGACATTTTCTTAGGGGTGAAACCCATTTTGCATATTACTTGGTATGGAGCATGTAAACCTTTCTATTGGCTGTTTAAGGTGAATTTTGAAAAGACATTTGTACTTGCTCAGTGTCTGATACCAGTAAATGTCTGTTGAGTTCAGCAACCAGTCTTTTTGCATCACCTCAAGGAGTACAGCCTTTAGTCCTAACCAGCTGTTTGCTTGGATTCCCAACCCTGTGATTTCACTCACTTTAGGCAGCTGGTTGAAATGCATACGTTTTGACAAGTATAATTTATATCTTCTGGGAATGCTCATAATTCCTACCTGTGCTTGTGTTCACCATTTGATGTTCCTCAAGCCTTGAGGCTCCACATTGCTGTAACCTGCTGTTGGATCAAAGACCTGCAGCTTCCTTCCCCCTCAGC
>JAOEGS010013413.1:170003-187579 GCA_025447755.1 Corythornis vintsioides | reverse complement strand
CAGCACGAGAGCTGGAGCTCCACTCCACTCAGGAGCTCTGCTCCACAGGAAAGTACCAGACTGGAGAATCAGACCATTCAGAGGTCTTGGTTAATGGGGAAGCACATCCCCAGGACACAGGAGCAGGAACTGTGAGGATGCCAAGCTGTTCTGCACCATTTAAGTTTTAATTTGTTATTGCACATTGTCGAAACTTAATTTATTTTTTCTGCAATAAAACTGCTTAGGTCATCTCTTGGCTAGTCTCAATTAGATGTAATGGAGATGACCAGGAAGATTGCTTCATTCACCAGCACAAGTCTTTGTTGAATAATTTGTTTTCTTCTCTACCTGGACTACATTAGTAGCATATTACTATTGTACATTAATGTGATCTAGAAAATCAGGTTTTGCTGCTCTACACTGTGCCAGTCCCAAATTAGGCCTCACTTCTGTGCTGCTGTGCTTTTTTAATGAATATAATACTTAAAAAAAAAAAAAAATAATTCAGAAGTAGTGTTAATAAATACAAAGCTACAAAAATTACAGTGAAATTGTAATTACAGAAAGCCATAAGTTTAACACTTATCTAGACCATTCCATAGCTTATAAAAGTTGTTTTAAAATGTGTAAATGTTTTAATAAATCTCATTTTACAGATAAAAAAACTAATACACATGTTTTCACAGAACTGGTATGGGGTAAGTGGTTCAAATCATGATAGATCAGGATCAAGAAGAAAGCCATGGTATGACTATTGATGTGTTATTCTCTGGTCCACACTGCTTCCCTGCAAACAGAAAATATTTTCTAAGTCATAATTTATGGATAAATCACTGACAGAGAAATTCAGGCAATGAAAGAAATAATGGTCACTGCTTTTTAAGATGGTTTCCCCAGCTTTCTAGTGGACATTTTGTGTCTATAAATTAAAATGGGGGGGAAAAAGGCAATGGGAAGTGCCTGATAGATTTCTAGTACTGAAGGAGACTGTACTGATTCTTGAATTTCAAATTAATTCAGCTTGGTGAATTTGTGCCTGTGTGTACCCACCTCCATACTGAAAATACTCAGCAAGATGTGAAACCTTGTGGATGAACATGGAAGGATGCAGTTGTCTGAAGGACAGTCATTGTTACTTTACCATAGAACCTGAATTACAATAGACTTTGAACAAACCCTCCTCATTAAAATGTGTTCTTTTCTGTAGGTGAGAATGCAGGAGATGGTGAATTAGATCTGAGTGGGATTGACGACAGTGAAATAGATCGGGTAAGGTGCCCTCTTATTCTGTCTCTCTCTGCATTTGGATAGCTGAGAAGGAAAAGTGGTTCTTATCTGATTTATCCTCTCACTGCCTTTTCACTCAGATTTATGGAGGGGTCCAAGTGTTTACAGTGATCTAAGATCAAAACTAATGTTCACGCAAGCCTGTGAATTTGGTCTTCCATCCCTGTTTTATGTATCTACAGGACTGCTGCTGCTGCTCACTCATACCATGCTGGAATAATTATCTTTTAGAATGTCTTCTATTCTGGAGGACTTTTAAAAGTTTGGTGGAGCTCAAGGTTTAGGGTCATAAATACATTATTTAATTGAGATATGTTCAACATAGGAAGCTGCCATGGAAACCGAACTGTAAAACCAGTATGTGCAACTTCTTTGTTCTTTCAGAGTTTTCTGTAATGTTTCTAGATTTATTATTATTTGTGTGGCAGTAAAAGATACCCTTTACCATATAGCCTGAATATGACAGACATACAGCTGTGGAAAATGGTTTGTTGAAGGTCACACAGCAGGTCAACACCTGAAGATGTGATAGAATATGTCTCTACTTGTGTCTTTGAGCCTGATTCGTTCTCCAGCCACCACACAGATTTAAAGACTATTTTAAACAGATAACACCAATGCTAAAAACTCTTGGGGTACAAAATCATTGAGAGCGATGAGGTTGCATAGAGCTTGCTATCTGTAGAGCATTGTTGGTGTTGGATAAGGAGCAGGAAATGCTCAGGTTGCCTTGATCAGTAAAGCAGGTTTTGCTTGGCTGGGTGCTAGGAGCGGTCTTCTGAATGGAGCGGATGTGGTATGGAGAGAGCAGGGAGGCTGGAGGATTTAAATGTAGCCACGCTATAATTTAAACTATTGTGGTGGAAGAACAAACACATTTTCTTCTTCTTCTAGTCTCTGTGATTAGGTCGTAACTCTGCTTTTATGACCTCATGTTCATTTCCGTGGCAATAGACTGTTATATCATAAGCCCAAGACTATGAACTCTCTAAAAGTGTAAGGATGAATAACTGTGCTAGGAGGAAGAGAGTTTTACTATTATGGTCCTCTTTTAATAGAAGCAGATGAAAGAGCAAAAATACTGATCTGATAAACCAGGACTTGCATAGCTGTTTGCTCACCTTGCTTGCCCTCAGAGGAAGGACTCCTCTCTGAATTAATTTCACAGTAGACTTGAGTTATTTTCTCATAAAATCCTATATGTACATTTTACTTTAGAGAAAATCTTAAATGCTCAAAGCCATAAGATGGAGACATCTTGTTTTTCTTGTATTTAAACATTGCTTTACAAGTCTTGGGTCCACTGCTTGAAAAGAAAGTGTCTTGTTCTTGAAGGAGGATCCAGTTGGTGTTTGTTCAGCAGAAGTTCTTAACTCCCAAACAGCATCAGATATAGAGAACTTGTTTCATGGACAGTTGTGCTAAATACTGGGTTTACTTTTACAATTAAGTATTTGAAGAGGAGATCTGTCAACCAGCCTGCCAGCCTGTCTGCTACTTACCTGTTTGTTTATTTCTGTAATTCATCTGAATAGTTCTACAAGTGTTTTACAGCTCCACACCTACTAATGATGTTACCAAGACTAAGTGGAGTTAACTAAAAACGGCCTGGAAATTGTTACTGAATGCAACTCTCTGAAATCTAGAGGTCTGAATTTCCAGCAATCTCAGCTGGTTTCATTCACACAGATGTGGCTGTTAAACTAATAATCTCAGTAACTGTGCCTAAACTTTTCGCAAAAACCTACCCAGAAGACAGATGTTTCTTTTTTTGGTATCACAGGGCCAATGGTTCCTTTACTGTTTTGAATTACAGACCACCATCAACACACAGAATTACTTGCAGATGACCATGTTGTCATGATACCCACTCACATAATCTGAAAAAGATCATAAACCCAGGATCATTTTAGGTTAATTGCAGCCCCCGTACAATAAATGAGTCCTGGATGGTTTTTGGTTCCCCCCATCATACTTTGGCAACCCAGCACTGTTTTTTAGAAAACATGTTATTGTTTTTCACCAGCTTTAGAAGTTCCTAGAAATGCTCTGTGATTGTCACATCTCAGTCATGTCTCATTTTTTTAATGTACTTTAAAAAATAGAATGTGAATTGACCTTGCCAGTGGTTTTTCAGTTGAATTTTGCTCTATGGTTTTCAAGTTGATTTCCAAAACTAGATAAACTTGTTTTGTCTTTTAGTACATACTTAACGAAACAGAAGCTCAGATAAAAGCAGAGCTGTGGATGAAAGAAAATGCAGATTATCTGAAGGAACAAAAAGGTAAGTATGTGAAACTGAAATTCTCCTTTTGGACGATGTTGCTGTAATATTAAGTCTGTGTAATCTTCATGCTGGTTGTCCTTTTGTCATCTTTCAGAAAAGGAAGCAAGAATAGCAAAAGAGAAAGAACTTGGAATCTATAAGGAACACAAGGTATTAAACTGTATGCTAATTGTGTCTGGAAATGTCTTGGAAATTCATTATTTGCTGATCAACTCTATGTAGGATGTACGGGCATAATGGTACAGGTCACCACTGAACAAAGAAAAGCTCTTGTATCTCTCTACTGTTACTGAATTACAGGGCTAATTACAATTATAATTTTTCAGGTGGAGAGTAAAACAATTCTTGCCCAAACTTTTATTTTAAATTACTATTATGAGAAAATCCTATGCATGGCAAAGTCAGAGTTAGCTCTTTGCATTATAATTGCTGTCCTAATGGTTTGCTTATTTAAATACAGGTCTTAAGACATGCCTATTATTTTTTTAACGTGTGCATGGGGAATTTGTTTGTACTTGCCATAATTTCAGTAGCTTTCTTTGCTCTTCCAATAATGCTTTCTTTATGAAGAACTGAACAGAGCCTTGTTACATTCACTTGAAGGAATATTTTGTTATACCTTTCATAAAGAATGTGACAGTTATGTTAACAAATGGCATGTCCTCTCTCCATGTTTAGCAGTTTAAAGCAGCCTAATTGGCTGTATATTCACAATTTACAGCATTAGTGTTTTGTGTAATTGAGCAGGTGACAAGTCAAATCTTCCACATGCAACTAAAATCTATGTTAGTTTTTAGTGCTTATATCCTCTTTTTTTTTTCCGACTAATGCGAAAGGCAGAGTTTCCCACTTCCCCTAGGTATTTTAACAATAAAAACAAAACCAGACAATGGAACACTGTTTTATGCTTCAGAGTTTCTCATTCATCCTGCTCTTATGCAGACGTGGCAGCCTACCAGCAATTTTCAAAATTGTATAACTGCTTGGCACAGCCAAGTAGCCCGGACACCCGCTTTTTTGTTCAGACAACACAGGAGTTTTTCTCTAACTCCGTATTGTTTCTGACAGCTTGAGTAGAACTTGATTAATATAGTGCTTTCCAATTTCAAGGTAGCACTTGACCCATGTAGGTAAACAGAAGGGCTATTATCCATTAAAAAATAAATCTCCTGCAGAGCTTGGTGTTAAAACCTTCCTTTGAAAAGGAAAACGCCAAATGAGAAACAGAGGTTCTTTTTTTTCAGCCCATACCTACCCAGGCATGGGACAGAGCTAGAACTGTTCTCTGGTGTCACTTCTCTTTGCTTCTGCACAGCATCAGCCCCCGAGGGGCAATGCTGGGATGGCACTGCAGCCTGTGCCTGGGCAGGGCAGCAGCAGGTGACATTGCCACTGTCTGCAGCCTCTTGCTTCCTAGCTGTCGGCCTTAATGCCAGTCCACGGGGAGAAAGCTGCTGCTGATGTCCTTGGCCCTTTTCAGGGTGGAGGAGGATCTGGGTAGATGCTCTCTCACACCACATTCAGACTTGCTATAAAATACTGTTGCAGTTTTGACACGGAGTTGCCAGTGCTTAGGGGAGTTGTGACCCAGCTTGTTTCTAACAGTCAAGACAGTTTTAGCAGAGGAATTTCTCTTTCTTTTCATGCTGGTTGATGCTATCAGGGTCCCTGTTCCTCTAACAGTAGTTTGCTTCCATTTTAGTTTATTTTTTTTCCTTCACGTGTGAGAAATGGCCCACGTTTTTTTCTCTGGCAGCATTACAAATACTAAGTAAAGAATTTGCAGTAAACTGTGTGGGCATTGGGCAAAATACAAACACTTATCTCTCGGAGCAGAGAGACCTCTCAGTCCTGTTCAGGGCAGGAGGGAGCGCTGGCTTAGCCCGGCTGCATCGCCTGCATCCCCACACCTGCCCCACCTGAGCTAGGGCTGCTGGACTGCAGCTTGCCCTTCTGCTTCACAAAAACTTTGTTTGTATCTACATCACTAATTTTATATTTTAATTAAGCCAAAGAAATCTGCAAAGAAGAGGGAGCCAATACAAGCCAGCACAGCAGGAGAGGCAATTGAAAAGATGTTAGAACAGAAGAAAATTTCAAGTAAAATTAATTATAATGTGCTAAGGGACCTGAACAGCAAAGGAAGTAACACACCAAAGAAAGAGGATGACAGCACTGATGACAGCACCAACACCAAGAAGCTGTCAAGAAGAAAATCTATTGCCAGTAGGAATATAGCCAACCCTGTAAACAGTGTGGGAAAAAGGTACTGCAATTGTTCATTTATATCTCTGTCTGTGAGACTGTCTATGTATCTTTCTGAGCCAGGCAATGCAGGGACTGAAACATTTGTTTGAGGCTAAAATGATGTCAGGGCTCTGTTTTTATTTATTTTGCCTGCAGTGTTGCAGTGGCACCTTATTTATAGTTTATGTATCAGAGATCTGCTTTGGTGTGAGTTAATCATCCTGAAGCCAAAACCAAAGAAATTATCAGGGGAAATTCATAAATGTGAACCTTTCAGCTGGGGACACCTTTTCTTCATACAATCCTAACATTTGCTGCCCTGCCTTTCTAAGTTGTCTGTATCAGCTGACATGACACTAAGTGTTCAAAAGCTTTGGCTTTTTGCTTGATTTGAAAAATACAGTTCCCATCTGTTTTGACAGCAAGATGTTTTGATTAGCTTTTAATTTAGTTTTATTCCAAACTTTTGTTTTTAATCGATGACACAAATATAAAACCTTACAGTAAATACTCTTGTCATTTTTCTGCTCTGCATTTGCAAATGTTTCATAGTATGATGAAAGCTACTGTTTTAATGAGTAAAATGATTTGCTGAGTAGGTTTGCAATGTTCTATAAGTTGTAAAAGCAGACTGATGTTTCCTATCTGCAGTATTCAACTATTTTATTTGTCTTCAGTTTATGAAATCATGTTGGATGATCATATGAATGATGCTTACGTGTAGTAATTTCTTACTCTAGAAGTTATATATTTATGTACCTATTTTTCTACTGCCTAAAATACATAGTTTTTTGCTTTCATAACTTTAATTCTGAAATGTAAGCTTATGTCTTTGCACTGTAGTTCAGATTGAGGAGCGTGTTTCAATGGGGTAAAGGGCCAGGGAGGACAGGAGGGCAGCCATGAGGTGTGAAAAATCATATCTTTGTGCAAGAATTGGAGATGTAGGTTACTTGAAAACATGAAACTGGAAGGATGATTATACACAACCCCTTATTTTAACTTCGTTTGGTAGTGGGGCCAGAACCATTGTCTTCCATTTTGGCTGAGAATGCCAGTGCCTTTGGCATTTGGCTTCTTGGCCAAAACTGAAGATTGCTCTGCTGGCACTGTCAGCAGGATACTTTTTTTTTTTTTTTGTAGTGTACCAGACATCTTTTCTTTCTCTTCTGTACCTTCTTGATTCTGTATTTTACCAAGACAGCTTTATCCTCATTCAACTTCTCACCCTTAGAAGCTTTGCTCTCCTTTTCTTGACCCACTGTGGGTTTGAGTCTCCTCTGTAAGTTGCTACTTTGAGGTGATGTCTAATGACCCAAGCACATGAGTTTTCCACTAGTGAAGGAAAGTGAGTGCACATTGAGGATTAACTAGCAGCTTTTAGCCTATGCTTTCTTTGGATTTAACAGGTATTAATAAGTAATATTTCTGCTATTTCTAGTAAAATCTGCCTGATCAGTTGTGTGAAATGCAGTGATGCAGTGGGAAGTAGGGGCTGGTAAGGACCTGGCTGCATTTCACTGCTCAGCAGTAACATCCATGCTTAAGCTGCTTTGCCACATCCAAACCTTGTAATTTCTGAGGTTTGCAGAAAGTTGGGCACTCAGAGCTCCTGTTGAAGTCAGCATGTTTAACTCTTAACAGGTGTTAAACTCTTTGGAAAATCACGCCATAAATATTTAATTTAAAAGTGGTGCAACTTGAGAAGGTTTCTAAGTAAATACAAATCAGTATTTTCCAAAAGCAGCTAATAAACATGTTTATTTTTCCTCTTGAGAGCCTAAAGTACATCCTTAAGATGCATAACAGAATTTCCTGATGATGATTAGCTGATCTCAGATACAATGAATTTTGCAGCAGAACACTTCAGAGATGGTAGAAGATATATGCAGATATGTGAGTTAAGGAGATTTTGCACTCCAGAAGCAGGCTTAAATAATATCAAGGACCTGGAAAACCATCAGTTGGACTTTTTTTTCCATAAAGTTAAAGATTTATATCATACTTTTTTTTTTTTTTTTTGCTAGTAGTCTAAATGCCATGCCTTTTCAATGGCATGCATAAATTTCTGTGTTCTGCATTGTTCTTTTGCCATGCATTCCTTGCCTTTGTTCAGCATTGTTCCTCTGAGAGGTGGATGGCTAAATACTTCCCACTCATACAAAAATCATGGTAATTTATATCCAATTAATAATAGTAAAAACCCTGAACATTGCTCATTAGAAAGTGACTGAAGCACATAATGTATCTTTATCCAGGGGGCATTTGCAGGTATTTTGCTAACTGTTTGGATTTGGAGTGATTTACAATCTTGCAAGTTTATCTTTATATCTCTTAGATATTTATTATGCTGCATCTGACTTCACTAGCATCTTGTATAATCATACTTTGATCCAGTCCCTTAGTGCATCTGAGTTATAGTCAGAAAGAGCTACTGATTTAGTCCTGATTCCAATTAGAAGGTGCCAGTACCAAGTTACAGGGAGCTTTACATGCGAGGAAAGAAATACTTGTTCTTGGTGATTAAAGCAGCACTCCTGTTACTGTATAAAATTAAGAAAGTAGATTTTATTTTATTGAATATCTTTATTGCTTTATTTCTGAAATACAAGATTTTACATACTTCATGAGGTTTGGACAGATGATGCAGCCAAGTTTGTCATGTGTCTTGGAAATTGTCTTCAGATAGAGTATGTAGCACTCTAGAAATAGGAAGTTTATCTTCATTTCCATCTTTCTAATTGCCCCTTGCTGTAAAATACTCCGTGCTGTCATTCCACATAGAGGACTTCAGATGATCTCAAAAAAATAATGATTGCTCCAGCCAACCATGGTGCAATCTCTGGGTACTTTTTCTTTTCTCAATATCACATGAAGTAACAGTTACAATGTTAATCAGTTAAAATATTGGAAAAGCTTTTGTTTATTGGTGTGATAATGATAAGCAAAGTTTACAGTCTTGTAAAAAGTTGTTGATCTGCCAGAAATTTATAAAGAGCTGGAATGCTAAGCGTGGTCCCAGGAGCATGGATTCTTAAACTGGATATTCATTCTTTCAGTTGGTGCCCCTTTTAATATAGTGTTGTTGCTGCTACAATCACTTAATAGTTACTTATTGAAAGACAATATAGTTTATCCCAAAAAATCCCAATTTTGAAATCTCAGAAGTGTTTTGTACTTTCTGACGTTTTGTTAGGAAGTTACTTAGAAATAGTTCTTCCAAAGCTCACTCCTTTTTAGATGCAGAAACATTATAAACATCATTATTTTCTGAAGTAAACTAGATTTTTTGAACAGGTTTCTTTACTGTGAATGCTGCACAACTTCCCGAGTTCTCGAAAAATACATGTTTTTCTCAGACATATCTCCCAGAATTATTCTGGGCTTTTACTTATTGTTTCTGTCGAGATGGTAGAAGACTAGTAATGACAAGGTAAGTAATTTTAGGAAATTTTATGTTGTGTAAATGTGTTTCATTACATTTCTTAATGCATTTTTGTTCCAGTGGATATCACAATTGGTGCTTCATACGCAAAAGCTGTTCCATTCTCTTTGTGTTCGAGATATGTCACAGTGAGTGTTGCCATCCATAATAGATGTTGCAACTTTAATTTCAATTACCAGTTGCACAGTTTATCTTCACTGATGTCTTCTGTGCATACAAAGCCTAGAGATAATATGTGGAGCTCCTAGAGAAGAACAATTGCCCCTTCAAGCTGCTTAAAACCTGAGCTCCATTTTGAGCTGTGCCATGGACTGGAGCTCTTGGAGGCCAGTGAAGAGGGTCTTTAGAATTGGAAGCTTTTGGTTAGAAGCTTAATAATTTATTTTATATTTACTTGAGCTGAGTCTTACAGCATTACTTGTGAAGCAAAATGTGTTGTACCAGGAAAATGTGGGAAAGAGAAAGCTTTAAGTCACTAGTTTTGAAAAATGTTAAGCCTATTTATTGCTATGTGCTTGAAATTGGTAATGATATCAGAAAAGACAGGATGTATTATCGAGGGAGTAAATGTGTCAGGTTAATCTCCTGAAGAATTTGCCTTGGAAGAAATGAAGCAGGACTGCACAGCACAGCTGAATCCGTTGTAATGAAGCAAGCTTGTTCTGAATGGAAGCATATGAATATATAATAGAAAACCAAATCATGCCTGCTATAAATATGACAAAAGCCCTTGGTAGAGATCTCAGATTTGATTAGATTTGGAAATTCACCTCCAAATTCTCTCCATGATCTCACTGGTATTTATCAACTCTCCATTTTGCTAGTCCACACTGGCACCTGGCTCCACCCTTTTTCAGGTGTATCTGCAGCACCAGGAACTTGTTCTGCTGCTCAGCTTCCTGCCCCGGGATGCACAGTTTCAATTAGCATCTGCTCCAGATACATTTTTGTTGGCTTCTCAGTGGATATCACCACCCCAGAAAAAATCCCTGTTATTATTAGAAAGAGTGCATGTAATATTTTTCTACAGCGTAGAATTTGGCATCTCATTTAACCTGATAAATTACTTGGTACTTTCTTGACTCTAATTAGAATCACAATCCCTCAGTGGGCTAAAATATGATCAGAAGCCTAGTTGAGGTGCTTTGGAGGAGCCCAATGATCTACACTGCAGATGAAGCCCAGGGAGACAGGGTCAGCTCCCCACTGCCAGCCCCAAACCACCTGTATTTGTAGTTTTACTGTTCCAGGAGGTAGAGGTGTTGTGCTCAGTGCTGTGCTGTGTCCTGGCTGCGTGCTCCTAACCCAGCCACAACTCTGAATGTCCTGAATGTTTCTTCTACGTTGGCCATGGTTTATAATTTATTTTTATGAACCCAAAGCTGATGTTTGGGTTTTTTTTAAATGTACAATATTTTTAGTTTATTTTACATTATGACACTGGTATTTGTGGAGGGGAGAAGCATGAGCTTTTGTTTTCTGGCTTAGATTAATCCAAAACGGCGTGAAGCAAAGCTCAGTTTGAATAATCCTAGGGATTCCTGAGTGTCTGAAAAACCTTTGTATTGGCTAGACCGAGGTGATTATAAAGTTGAAAGCACATTTGATTCACTCTGTCACAAAGAGAGTTGTTTAAGAACCTTTATTATTAGGAAAAATGACATTGCAGTAATGGTTTAAAAATCTGGGGATGTTTATCTTAAAAGTTCATTGACTGTAGCTGATGCAGTAGAGTGTGGTGAGTTGTTGGGGATCTATATACAGTAAGTCCTGCAGGTCAGCAACTGATAATGAAGCTGAGCTTCTGAAGAGGGACAAATCCCTGTGTTTGGCAGGTATGAAGGTAGTGAGAGAGAGTCTTTCCTGTGCCAACTTTGGTGGTATGCATTCTCTGTACAAATTGGCCCTTTGAGATGTGATCTTAAGAGTGTTTTTATATGCTTTAATTTTCCACCGTATATTTTTATTTTTCAGGATTGCCTTTAGCCCTTTGTAAAATTTACCTTTGATATCCTGTTTTTCTCTCTGTGCTTTGAAGTCTCTTACATGGTTTGGAATTCATGTGTATTTACTAAAAGCGAGATATTAAATTTTATTTCTTGTCTTGTGCAGCTTCAGGCCTTCCTTTTCTATGTGACTAACATGCTAGCACCAATTTCCCACCTGGAATGAAATTCCTTACAGAAGATACTTGCTGAGATGCTAGTTAGGAGTTTCTTCTATAGCTTAACTACTCCTTCATTGATATTATTGGTGTCTCCTCTGGAAGCAGTTTTGTGTTGGCTACAGGATTAACTAGACTGTGATTCCTGGGTATGAATATGGATGTGGTGGGAGCCCTCCCATTGAGCATGTGGAGTCAACTTTTGGTTTGAATGTTATGTATGGGGTAAATAAATTCTCAAACCACTTTGGCATAACTGTTTTCTTATGTGATCTGCATTTTGAGAATTTCTTTGGAGTGTAATTTTATGTATGTTTGTGCTTTGCTGTGGTATATAATCATTTAAATCAAAGGTTAATCAAAATGATTAGTCATTTTGAGCAGGAAAATGGTGACATTTGATAAGTACCTCCACGTAAAATAAATCTTACCAATATTTTCCATCTTTTAACTTTTAGAAGGACAAGCTCATACTAATTATGTTTAGTATTTTATTAACAAAGAGAAAAGCCAAGAAAAAATTAAATCAAGACTTCCACAGTTCTGCTTTTCAAGTCTTGCATCTCCTTATTTAAGTTAGCTGTATGGGGGAGAGCTTTACCAATGACCTTGAAAGGAGCTGACGCATGCATCTACTTGTTCACAGTTGATTTGAGGAGTTGATCTAGTAAAGCCTGTAGTAATGTTGTAACCTGGCTAATGCTGCAGGTTACTGCTGTTCATATGAGCTAAGAAGCCTTTTGTAATAAGGAGATAAATCAGAGGCAAGAACTGGAAAGAAATGTATCTGACCCAACATGTTCTAAAATGACTGTGTGGTTTTAACTTCTGAATGCTAACATGTGATGACCAGCAGCCTTTCTTTCTTCATTAAGTGAGGACAGAGGAGGAAAACTGCATTTCTTCTCTGCTACTGAGTGAACGTGGAGCTAAACAAATGCCACCGAGAGACTAGGGAGACAGGAATCAGCATGCTGTCTTGAATGAACAATGCAGCAAGCTATCTCTTTACCCTCAAATTCATTTCTCTTGATGCTGAGATAGGACAGAAGGATTGGAAAATAATAATTTTTTTTCAAAAAAAAAAAAAGAAAATAAAAAACCAGTTCCCCAAACCTGTCCTTCTAGAAGCTGTCAGATATTTGTCAGAATTTGACATTTATTCCTATTAGTCGGGCTATTTGGATGATCATTTTCCCCTGATGCCAACAATAGCATTTTTCTTTCACATCTGACAGTCTCGATAACCCTGCAAATAAAGCTACTCTGAACTCCGAGGTGTGTACGGATAGTGTGTCGCATGGCCCTGCTCTGCACCATTGACAAAGCCTCTTTCCAGCCATCACCCAGCACAGCATCCCCAGCCTGAAGGGTCTGGGCATGTGTAGTTGCTGCTGTGGGAGCTGGATCTGCCACTGACTCCAACTCACTGCAGCAGTTACACCAGCAGCTCTGCACTTCTCTGTCACACAGCAGCAGTTTGTTGGGGTGAGGTTATCAGAAAGCTTATTCTGCATCCTTCAATCCTTTCTTTCCTCCTGCAGGAGGTGAGTTACAAACTCATTTCTCCCTTTCGTGCCTCTTCTGCCAGTGAGTTAAGATTTTCTAGCTTGTTATTATTTTACTAAGAGTATTTTTCCTAAGAACCCAGTTTTGGTTTAATGAGAGTATGGGAATAAAATACTAGAATTTCAGTATGGCAAAAACCCCACCTCTGTTTTCATTCTGTAAAATGTAATTGGAGGAAAATACCCTTGGAATAGCTTAATGACAGGAGAAATAACATAAAGAAGCCTTCCCAGTGTGAATTGCACTGATTTCTCTGAGTTCATTGACGCCGCAAATTGTCTTTACTTGTACATCATTCATTAAGAGCATTCATAGTTTGTACTACAGACACGTAATGTTGTCAAAAATTGGTTTAGTATAAGGCTAAAGGAACATGTTCTGCTGGGACTGCAGTGTAGTGATCCTGAGCTGTCATTTAGTTGGACTCACAAGAACCTTTGAGAAATACAAAAATCAACCCTTCAAGACTGGCTGAGGACACATCCAGGCTTGTGCGAGTGTTTCAGCAATAACAAGCGTCTGCCAAATCCAGTGTTTGGTTCCACTTACCCCAAATGAGGTCGCCTTCAATTTAAAACTAAAAAGGCATTGATCTGGCTCAACATCGTGGCCCAGACCCAGGTCAAGTCTCCTTATTTTTACAGCAGCCTTCTTGTTTGTTTAATATAAATTGGATATTGCTTTTCCACCTCCCACTCAAGAAAATCATCTCCTTGTTGGATTCCAGGGGAGGTTGGCTGGGTGGCACAAAAATGCAGAGGGGATTTTTGTGACTGTCTGAAATAATTTTGTCTTACGTTTTAAGAGCAAACAGGAGCAATTTTAGGCCAGAAGATAATTCTGTATGACAGCTGGATTGTGAGCTCCTTGTTTATCTACGTTCTCATTTTCAGGTTGGTTATAAGAAAATGCTCGGCAAGCTTTTTTCTTCCAAATTACACTCAGCGGGTCTAATGGGAGACTGAATATAAATATGTATGTGCAGTCTCTTGAACTTTAATAGCATGTTAGCAAAAACAGTTATATGTGATGTGAGGGGTGAGGAGAGTGGGAAGAAACAAAGAAATTGGAAGTGTTATGGCTCTTGTTATCAAACCCTAGAGGTGCATGTGCTGCTGTTGTGGCCAAGAGTGCTTCAGTGCTGTGAAATGCTCCTTCTCAGTCTCTAGATTTTTCTGATTTTTTTTCTGTTTTCACGGGTGGAAGAATGGTTACTTTCTGAATTGATTTTCCTTTGACCCTAGTTCAGTAGGATCTGCTTGATGATCTTTTGAGTATATATCTGCTCATTTCTTTACTAGAAACCAAAGGAAGTATGTGGTTGACATGTTTTAGATTTGCAAATGAAGTTGAGTCTTCAGTGAATAATTGTTAAAAGTTAAAGGAACAAAACAAACACTGAGTTTTCCTCACTAAAATGACATGTTATTTTACCAAGACTAATACCCAAACTTGGAAAGCAGTCACGTGAAGCTTCTTACTTACTTGGTGTTGCAGATATTGCCAGACCAGATAGCTGGCAATTGTGTGCAATTCTTTCACCATGGCTGTATAAAGTGTCAGAAAGTTACAGCAGTTTGTTACAAAACTTGAAGTGCTGTTTGTTCACATGATATTTAACAGCATCAGCATAATTAGTTTTAAATTGGCCAGTGTACTGTAACTTAGTCATTTATGTAAGTGCTGTTCCATTACCCAGTTACACTTCTGGTGTGCTGACTGATTTCAGTTTTACCTTGCTGCTGTTGTACTAAATATAGGATGAAACATACTGAGATATGTGCTTCAAAATGTGCTCTTGGAAGATAAATGCAGCAAATGTAACTTTTTCTTCTGTTGTGGAATTTCCAAATTTTATTGTGACTCAGCAGTTCTTGCCCAGCATTTTCCCCTTTCTCCAATGCAACACAACAGTAGATTGAACAAACAATTGCCATGTTTAGGATATGCAGGAACCAAGAGCACTTTCCCACCTTCTCTAGAGCAGCCTATCTCCTTCTCTTATGTCATACAGACCCTTTCCTGGTGACCCAGAAAGAAATTATGGAGAAGACCACAGGCTTTTACATACATTTTCCTCTGCTCCCACATTTTGCACTTGAAAAGAAACCTGTGTTGCTGCAGAGGTGGGATGGAAAGGTACTGAGTAGAGTATAAAGCATGTACTTCAGGACCTGCAGTCCATCTTCCAAGTATAAGTGGAGAACATCTCACCCCTAGTGCTCTTTCAAGGCATCACCTGGCCCAGCAGCTGTCAAAAACTGTAGATTAATTGAAATCTTTCCATTCAAGCAGGACTGTGGTAACTGTCAGGGAAAGGACACTATAGTCCACAGTGTGACAGGGTGTGATGGACTTGACATCAGTATTGATACTCAGAGTTGAGTGCAACCTTGCTGAATTGGAGCACTGGAAGGTGATTGGACATGGAGAGCACTCTCAGGCCTCATACAGAATGGAAATGTTTGGAATGTATTTCATAGTCTGTTGTCTTTTTATTCAGAAACAGGTTTAGATGTGGTATTTATGTGGAAGAAATATATGCTACTTTACAGCATAATGTTCTTTTAAGAATTTATCAGCTGAGTGTTTTGAGATCTGAAGTATGAAGGACACATACAAATTTGGAAAAGGAATGAAGTGGCTGGCAGATTTATTTTGTAGGGTTATCTTTGCCTGTCTAGAGTGGTGATATGGTAGTTTTAGTAGAAAAATGGCCTTGCACACTTCTGCACTGATTTTGTCATGCAGCAATAAAGAAACAAAACGATGTGGAATTCTAACCAAAACTATTGTTGCTGGAGTTGCATGAGACAATCATCAGATTAAAGCAGTAGTTGAATCAGTCATCTGATGAATTAATAACAGAGATTAAAGTCAACAGTGAATCCAAGTATTAGCTGAGAAAAACAAGACAGAAATCAGAGTGATTTAAAACATACTACTGGTTATTTCAAAGCAGAACTGCCTGCTGCCTGGCTCTTGGAGGCAGAGACAGGACATCCCAGTTTGGGATTTAGGAAGTCAATTTAAAGGTTAATTCTATGCCGAAAGGTGCTACTTAATTGAAAGTGTTTTAGACACTTGTTCTTTCTGCTGCCAAATGAACTGTGTGCAAGCAATATTAGCTTAAAAAATTGATATGCAAATATAGCACGTCTTAAGCATGTTTGCACTTTATTCATGCCTTTTGAAGTACTAGAGAAAAAAAGATGATGGGAACAGGGTGGAAGAAAGGTGAACTCCTTTGTGTAGGCTGTTTGTGAAACAGGGTGGGTAGGAGACCAGTTCAGCTTGCTCATGTTGCTGATGGTTACCTTCTGCAGGCTTTCTCTGGGTATTCCTGCATCACACTGGCTGCATAGAGACCTTCCAAGATCTCTCCTTCTCCTTCTCTTACTCCTCTTTCTCCTCTGGATGGTGTCCTGGAGATTAGAGTCATTAATTGCTCTCAGGGACGTGACAGTGCAAAAAGCCTATCTTTAGCTGTCATTTCATTTATGATACTGCCATTTCCAAACCTCTTAAAATCTTCTAAATGCATTGGTGAAATAAGAGCTTTCTTTGCCTACAGCTTAGTCCAGTCCAAATGTGATTTTGACCTTTGGGCAATTTAGAATGTGTTGGTTTTGTTGTGTGTGTTTGTTCAGGTTTTTTTAATAGAACATAATTATGTATTAAAACTTCCTGCTTTTAGAGTTGATGAATTGGTATTTAGCTTTATTTTCTTGAAATGTATGAAACAGTCTATCCGGGCCATGCAAGATCAGTGTATGTAATCCAGTTAAACCAAATTATTTCATTACCCCAGTGCTTTGCTGGTGAAAAGGAACACGAATATTTTAAGAAATAACAGGAAAGCGAAAAAAAAACCAACAGAAGGGAGGGGAAGCCATGAAGGGAAGAAAATGCAAAGAAAGGGCTAAATAAGGATTTAAAGCCACTGGGGTTTGGGATTTTTTTGTAACCAGTGAACTGAGTCCAATGTAAAGTGTGGTGTGTGTAAGCCATAAGAAATCATACCTTTTGTATAACACAGAATATTTTACTAGCAAGTGACTAGCTAGCTAGAGGTCTTGGTTGGAAGGAAAAGGCTTCTGCAGAAATAAACCTCATCTCACTGACCTCTGCTGACCCTGGCTGCCTCTTTCTTAATCTAACCTGAAGAGATTAGAAAACCTCTTAACATCAAAAGGAACCATAGACACTATTGTCTCTCCCATTGTGTTTCGGAGTGATTTATCAGGGGGCAGCAGCCTGCTCCTGCACTGATCCTTCACCCGCTGGCACCAACAATGCAGCCCTGGCTGTGGGTCAGGCTGGAGATCTCAAACCCTGCCTTGGAAAAACAATACACAGCCCTCGGTGTGATGGATGGATGGGAAACCTGGCTCCGGGTTTCATTTGCTGCAACTTGTTTGGAAGATTTGCTGGTTTTACTGAATCAACATCTTTCAGGTGCTTCCTGTGGTTTATCCAAGAGTGGATAAATAACTCTTACTTTGTGCAGCTACAGAAAGCACAAATGGAATTAAAGCAAATTGCAAGTTTGTCTTTAAGCACATGGTAATCCTCAGGTTCTGAATTTTTTTTAG
>JAOEGS010013413.1:149679-169844 GCA_025447755.1 Corythornis vintsioides | reverse complement strand
TATATTACATGTGTGTATATATATAAGTAAAGTTCTTTAAATAACTGTTGAAGGAAAATGCAGGTTTTATGCATTTATTTCTGTCTCATTGGGAGAACTGACAGAACATTTCTAAGATCCTATGATTATTAGGCTGTAGTTTTCTATTAGCTGTGGGTTGCAATTTAAAATTACTTCTTAAAACATAAGGAGTTCTTAAATTATGAAGCAGTAGGAAATCCTGAGATCCAAAGCATTGAGGGACTTGTGGTATAGTACATATTCATTATTCTGTTGCTACTTCAATAGCTCATAGGTGTTATGTGCAGAGCTATATTAACTTTACAGTGAAGACCAGACACTAGAAAACTCAAGGTTTATGGTTGAGCATTTGATGATAGGATTTGCAACTCAGAGAAGTCCAGATTTAAGATGGTTTTTGCAGAGTACTTGCAAGAGGCCAGCTGCAGTAACAGATGCATTTTTGTCTAAATTACTTTGCTCTCTTTTCAATTTCAGTATCTGCTGATTTCATTTTAAAACCCATATGAAAGCAAATGAAATAGCTAAGACTTCTTGTATCACAGTAATCAAGACCTTTAATACCCTACCTCTCTGCAGACCACAGTTTTAAGATATGATACTTGTGGTGCTGTTGCCTGTGCTGGGCAGGGTGCTGGGCATGCACTGCAGGAGACATAGTGGAGATGAGGGTACCTGCATTAGGCTCTATTTTCAAGTAATTTTAAAGGCTGGTCAATATTTTCAGGCTTTTATTTGAAGTCTTATCTTTTACTTAAGCACTTTCAACAGCAGAGCTCCTCTCGCCTGTGCACTGTACTCCACATCGCAGCTCCAGAGGATCTGGCCAACTTCCAGTTTGAATTGACTTTAATAGAGTAAATCTGAAATGATTTAAACATTCTCAATTTACCACTATAACCAAAGGGTCAGAGCAAGCAGCTGTGGAAGCACTAAAATTCAACAGATTTTTTGAAGAGGAATTTTTACATAGCTGGTTTTAAAATGTCAGTAAGATGAGATACGGAATGCTTTAGGTAACTGATTTCAATCACCCAAGTCTTCCCTTAGAGGATCACATTAAGATTTTCTGTACTGTATCATACCTAAGGCTGGATTTTGTCCCACTGGCCTCAGTGGACTTTGGTTCACGTTGTCAGTTGGTGGAGCCGTGTGGATTTTGGTCTGTGTGCAGACACCACAAAGAATTGTGAGCCTTGGCCCCTAACAAGGCGGGTCATTGATGGAATGGATGTTCTCATGTTTGTACATGCTTTTGGAAAGAAATGGTAAAACAATCTACTTAAGTACGTCTGAATTTTTGCCAATTTGTGCTGCAGCTTTTCCCTGATAAGTTGCTAAACATGCTGTCCATTGCTATTGCTGCAAACATTTTCTTTTACAAGACATTTTTAGGATGGGCATCACCCTTGTGTTTAATGGTCTTGCTTTTCTTCAGCTCTTATCGGGTGTTTCTTGGTGTTATTTATTGTCTTTCTAACTGAGGCTCTTGTGTATTGTGGTTTGGGGTTTTTTTCTGCAGTCATTTGGAAAATCTAGAAAAATAACCTTTCATTTTGCATGAAAATGAAAAAAAAAACAGCTCTGTTTTCTTTTCCTTAAAACTTCTAAAGTACAAAAGATATTTAACAGGAAAATGGAGAAAAAGTAATTCTGAAACACTGGAAGGTGCTCACTGATTAAACTGTAGGGAACATTCACGTAGGTGCCATTTGGTCTCCCGAAGATCAATTCAATGAGACTAATCTATGATGCTGCAGCAGTCTATAATAACTCTAACGTATTATCTTTCAGAGTATTATTACTGAAATAAAAATTGCTGGGTTTAAATTTTGAAGATATTGGGATACACATCCTGGCATTCATTATTTCATAAAATGGATCAACAGTGTTCTCAGTGTGCACACACGGTTCGATATTCTTTCCAAATGATATTGAAAGGTGATCATGCTGTTCCAGTGATCCTGTCCAGCACAGTTACACTTGGATGGATGCTGAAATAACAAGCAAAAAAAAAAGCAAGCAAAATGTGACTGCTTCACATCTGATGCTCAGTGTTAGAGAGGTGTCATCTCTCTTAGCTGGGTGATGAGGGGAAGGCAAAGGAGTGTCTGTGCTGGCATGATTTTTGCATAGTGAGTTGCAGAACTGGCTTGAAAGTCTTTTGCACTGACTTATGGTCTTTGTAAGTTAGATACTGGGAGTTTGTAATTTGGTGAGAAGGGTGAAGCATCTTTAGTAATATATTTGTTGCTGTACTGATAGACAAGTTATGAAGTTTGGTCTAATTATAATTTCCTGTGCCTCCGTAAGTGGATTTCAGATTACTCTTTTGCTCTTGTGCTGTAGTAACTTTTAGATTTAATTATTTTTTTTCTTTCAAGCAACTGAATGCCATATTGCCTCTTAATTGGGAAAATAATAGATTTCCTTAGCCTAATCATCATCTTGGTTTCATCTATATTTCAAAACACTGATGGACAATAGCAAAAGCAAAAAGAAAGAGTTCTCATTGAGGCAAAATTTGGAAGCCTCTGTTAAAAATATGTCTGTAAAGCAAACTGTAGCATGAGCAATGGAAGTGGTGAAGTCTAGTTTCCTACTGCTTACCATCTTTTTTTTTCTCTTGGTTGTTCCCTTCTTGCCCTCGAGCAAGAGCCCCAGCTCTCCTCTGTCAACCTTTCCTACAAGCAGAGATGGGTTTTCTGGTGTGAGGTTGTCATGTAGCTGTAAGACAGCTGATAGCTGTGTGGGATGTGGTCTGCTCTTTCTTTTTGATTGGGGAGCTATTTTGGGTCTCTTCCTACTTCTGGTTTTCACAAAGGGCATAAGAACTTGGTTTATTTTGTGACTTTTAGCCTTGTCCTGTTTTGTGGTCGTCAGACTTTTGGAGGGCTTGGAGTGAGTGAAAGAGACATAGCTGGAGTGTCAGCATGTTGCATAGCTATCCTTTAATAATTATCTCTCCTGTACACACCTTATGTGAGTAGGCAAAGACTTGAAAAGCAGTGCTTTCTATTGCATCATAGCTGATTCAGTAGAATTCCTGAATCTTTTACTGGTGGGGTTTTGGTTTTGTTTGTTGGTTGATGTTTGTTTTGTTTTGGGGTTTTTTTTCCACAACTGTGCTGCTATCTCATTATCTTCTAACATTTAGTGACTGTTGCTCTTTTAAGCAACTTTCAGGGTGAATCCAAAATCACAGCATTGCTGGGGAAAGAATAATCTTTAACCCTCAAAAATGCCTATGTTAAAGTTGCCCCCAGCTGGCAATGAACGCCTGGTTATGGTGCCTGACATCAACTTTGCTTGTAGCAAACCAAAGGGAGTTTGTCATAACATGAGTCACTTATTGATGACACAGTTGTCTGTGATTGATTAAAAGTGGCAGATTTATTTCAGCTTCAACTCTTTCCATTAGCATTCCTATCGACCATCTGGCAGTGGAAAACCTCACTTGTGAGATAGACTAGGATCTTGTTAAAAAAATCACAGGATTTCTCAGGGCCTTTTTTTTTTTTTTTTTGCCAATGTCATGATGAACCAGAAAGTTGTCACTTTTAGTGATAGTTCTTACTGCCTGAAAGGGTTGAGACTGATGCTGGGTCAGCCTGTGACTTGTTTTTAATGGCTTTTAATTACTACCTTGATCATAGCAAACAGGTAGTCAATGATTATGCAAGTACCATTCTATGGGACTTGTAGCTCTTTTATAGCATTCATTTGTTGGTCAGAATGAGAAGGAAGATGTTGCTGTTTGGGAAGAAAAGAGCTAATAACATTTTTCAAAATGCTACCTACAGAAAACTAGAAATTTCACTGAATTAGTTGATTATGAAAAATGTAGTATCATAATAAAAGACACTTTTTTAATGGGCTCCCCAGAAGGGTTGTGGAGTCTCCTTCTCTGGAGATTTCCAAGACCCTCCTGGATGTGTTACTTGTGACCAGTGCTAGATTAGGTTATAGTATATGGTCCTGCTCTGGCAGGGGGGGTTGGACTTGAAGATCTCCATGGTCCCTTCCAACCCCTGACATCCTGTTGTTGCTCGGTGGCTCTGACCTAATCAAAATCATGTAAAGATCATGTACCAAGGAGGGATGCTTACAGGGCAAAAAAAGAGTTCTACATGACTTGTGATATTCCAATCTGTGGAGCTGCCTATATGCCCATTAAATGGTAACTATATGCACTGATAAGAGAGAAATGAGAGGCTGGTGAACAATGGGTGATGAAAACTCAGGACATTTAGTGGAGCTTCTGCAACAGTACAATGAATTACATCACGATTTGAAATGCAGCTGCTGCTCTGGCCCTGCCATCCCCTGATGAATAATAGTGTATCAGGGCTATCTTTGGTAAACAGCTTTATGGGGCTTTTCTGCTGCAGTGTTTGGCACTTGGTATTGTAATGCTGTCTCTGGCTTCCCACCTGCAGCATCCCTGCACCCCACAAATACAGTGTTTCAAAATAAAGGCATGAAATCTTGTGGCTTGGACCCCTTACCTCTATATTTTATAGGAGACATTGTAAAGATTAATGTTATCTGTGCTTTGCAGAGAGGTGAGTTATGGACAGAGAAGACATATTCTCCATTAGTTGCTCTTTATCTGCAGAGTTTGGTTAAAACAATGTTTTAAATAAGTTAAACATCCTTTTTTGAGGGGGGCAGATTTGAAATAAGTATTTCCATTTCTCAGAGCGATAGATTTCTGTCCAGGATCTCCAGAGCTTGACCCTGGTGACAGTAAATATTTTAAACCAGTTCCATGGATATTTCAAGCTTGTGGGTTGTTGAGGCGTGATGCACAAGGGACTTTTTCCTAAATGGGCTCCTCCTTGCACTTAGACTCACACAGACACTGCAGCAAGTGAAGGTGTTAAAAAATATGCATGAAGGTCAAAGTGACAGGTCTTATTAGGTGATTACTGACAATAGTTCTCTTGAAGAGTAATCTCCTAACAATTTATTCTCAATTTTTTATTAGTTTTTGGAAATTGTGTTGAGGCAGCATTAAGATCACATAGTTACTTGTGCAATATTTAGCATTAGAAAGGAGATGAATCCCTTCTGGTTTTATTTTGCATCATTAGTAATGTTTATGCTGGGGGAGTGTGCAATTTCTGAAAATGAAATGTTTTTGGACAGTTAGCAGAGATTATCTGAAACACATTCATAATGTATAGTGTAATTCATTTGAAGGTCTCCTATGTTATGCTTTTTCTGGTCTCAAGTAAGATAATATTGGGAATCAAAATGTATAGTAAATTTATTCCTCCACTTGAAGGCATTTTGTGGAGGATTAAGATTTGTTTGTTTTCAAGTGTTTCTCAAAAAGTGCTTCTCTTGTCCGCTGTTTTAATTGTGCCATCACATCTGTGAAAGATCATTATCATATTCTTTGATATGGGCACGTGTCAGAGCATTCCCATCTGTAGACAATTTGATACAAATGCTTTGAAAATGGAGCTAATAGACAAGGCACCATCTTTGTATCTGAAACTTTCTTACATTTACTCACCTACAGGTTTATTTGTCCTACTTCCTAGGTTTTCTTTCAGAAACAATATCTTTTTGGCAGCTTCTGTTGTATTCATACTGATTTTTGGATAACTGGACAGACAGCACAACACCATCTCGGTGCACTCTTCTATATCTCTTGCCAGTTGTCTGCTTGAACACCATCTGTTCCTGGCAGGAGTTACCTTCAAATACCTAACAAAACAGGTCATGGGAAAAACCAGAATCTTCCAGGAGCTAATGGTGTTAACATACCCTGCTTCTCTAATGCTGTTAGCATTTTCCTCATAACACCTCAGGAAACTTGATCTGTTTAGACGGTTTCTCTTACCCCAGGATCTTTCTTTGTGAGGAGTACCATGTCTGCCTAAGCAAAGAGTGAGGACAGTGCTAACTTGCAAGATGCTTTGTGGAAAGCTCGAACAGTGTGTGAAATTCAGTCCTACTTCATAATGAGATGGAGAACTGTGCTAATGAAATCTGCAGGAGACAATAAAGTGAGTCATACAGCAAAGACAACTGAAAAGGGCCCTGCAAAGCAGTGGCACTAAGGAAAAAAACTGTAACTGAGAGCAGGAAATAAAAAAGAGCATCTTGGAAAAAATCCAGGCTAATGCATCCAAAGAAATATTATCTGAAATGCAGACATACATGGAGGAGAAGCTGTAAAAGCCATAAGGCTGAAAGAGATTGAGAGATAGTGGACTGCAAATTAGATATGAGGCTCTACAAAAGGACCAATTTGGGCCACGTGTTGAATCAGCAGCACACATATGGTCAGGGAGGCATTAGGCTTGTCTTGGAGAACCGTTCAGTTCTGCAGATGAGAGAATTTCCTTCATTAGGGTGATTTCAGCAAGAAACAGAATAGTGATGATCTGGAGGAAACGCTGGAACGCCATCTATACTGTGGTGATAGGAGCCTGTGCCTACGTGAGTGTCAAGCATTCAGAGGATAGAGGGGGGCAATGGCAGTAGTACAAATGAGGAAAAAGCTTCAGTGGGATAGGAGGACAGTCTTGATGGTGGTAAGGTTGAGTGCCATGTTTGAAGACAACATAGTCAAAATACAGGTTGAGGACCAAGTCCTGAAGTGACATAATATCCTTGTCTCTTTCTGGAGCTGTATCTGATTTGATTAACTCTGACTTTGCTCCTTAAGGCACTCCTAGACTTGAAGAAAGAGACAAATGGTGATGGTGAAGCATTTACTCTCCCTCATGGGTCCTCTGTAGCTGTATGTGAACTTAAACCATGTGAAAGCAGAGGGTGCTGCTTGTCCCAGTCACTGATGGGTGAGAGAGCAGGATGCCAGCCTAGCCCAGGTTCATCTCCCTGCATGGGAGTCAGCACCCTCAGACATTTTTTGCCAGCTAATAACACAAGTAAAAGTGCAAGAAGGTTTGAAAACATCTTAAAATACATGTGGAAATTGTCATGGCAGGTTGTTTCTCCCAGGGGAGTTTCAGGTTTTT
The DNA here is from genome assembly GCA_025447755.1 of Corythornis vintsioides. NCBI lineage: Eukaryota > Metazoa > Chordata > Aves > Coraciiformes > Alcedinidae > Corythornis > Corythornis vintsioides. Next base: position 162,825 of record JAOEGS010013413.1, on the reverse strand, counting down.
TTAGCAGGCTCCTTGGGGTAGGGGGCAGATGAAAACTCCTGCCTGTGGTGGAAGGAAAATGGTATGGGGATGTGTGAAGGGGAGTTTCTGGGGTCTCTTTCCAGCATCACTTCTGTCGACCTTGTTAAAGTCTTAAAGAAACAAATCTTCAGATAATTATTTCCCCACTCCAGTTGCTGTTCTCGTAGATGTTTTACCTGTTTAAGTAGGACCAGTTACTATCATCATTTTTTTTAGTGCAGCAAGCAGAAGGGGAAACCAAAATCTGATTTACTGTGATACTGGGTGCAGGTGAGTTGTTGATGTTGCAAAGGTTTTATGAAAAAAGGCTACTGCGTAATTTTGAAAGTACAGCTTGCTTATTAATGCAACCACATTTTGCAGAGCCTGATCATTCAAACTCCTTTTTCTAATATTAGCATTAATTCCCTTATTGCAGTATTATGAAGATACTTATTTCTCAGTCCTTTAAATTACAAAAGCCTGTCTGTAAGCACAGCAGAGAGCTTATCAGCTCAGCAGCCACTGCTGCTTGCCAATATTGTCTGTTTGGTAAATGCTTGCAGTCAACCTCGAGACTTTATGGACAATGGCTCCTGGTTCTTTCTCTCTGTATTTTGCTGCACTGTTTAAATCAGGAGTATTAAAAACCCTGCAAAATTTAGAGAGAATCTGCAAATAACACCAGCCCTGCCTCCTCCCACAAAACGTGCATCTCCTGGCCTGTGAGAGCTGGAGCCAGCTGGGGTGCAAGGGGGCTTGGGATTCTGGGGGGCTCAGTAGACAATACCCCTAACAGCAGGTCTGGGGGTGCAAAGTGAGGTCAAAGGTAATTTCTGACTTTGTCAGAGAAATAGAGAGGGAGTAAAAGAGTCTCCAAATCAGCACTTACAGTGGCTCAGAGTAGATTGGTTTTTTTTTCTCCTTTCAAATATTTTTGGTTTAGTATATCTAACATCAGTCAAGGAGAGAGGAAGCTCTTTAACCTTAGTGCAAATAAACCAGTAGTGCTTTATAAAAAAAGTCTGTTACTTTATACCTCTAGGCCGATGGCTTAGACAGACCAGAGAATTTAAAAATAAAATTATTCATTCATTGGGGTTTTTTTTCCTTAATCTATTTAGCTGTATCAATCCATTTGAAGCTTGATTTTTGCTTAGCAGGAGTAAAAAATTACCTATAGCAATAAATCCATCTGTCTCATGCTGTTTATCTGTCTATCTAGCTATCCCATAAAGACTTATAATGTTGGTTTTTATTTCTATACTGTTGCTGAAAATCAATTGTGACATTTTCTGTTTAGGCTGCTAAAGGTTTTGGCAGATAGAACATGGATTTTGTCTTTTGATGGTGAATTCAATTCAGCATTTATTGCAACGTCCTCACGTGTTTAAACGTGTGGTGACAGACAACTAAAACTCCCGCTGTGCTAAACCCCACCAGGTCTCTTCAGTAGTTCTGCTATTCAAAAAGAATTGGGACTTGTTTCATCTGTTTTTAATAAATGTAAGGCTTGCACGCTATTTATGTCAGAACCAAAGCCAATTTTGTTTTGCAGTTTGACATGTAGAGCCTTAACTTTTTAGCTCTTGCTCCTAAAGACACCTATTCAACTTAGGATGTTGTCATCCTTTAAAAAAGGTATGGGGCTTGCACATCATCTGTGTGAACTGTGATGTTGAAATTTATAATGAAAGGAAAGCAAAAGCTGGTCTGTAGAAATGCTGGTCAAGCAAGAATATTCACACCTGGACTTGCTTACTGGCCAAGGTGGATACCAGAATTTGGGTCTGTCATGCTGTTGCTAAAGCTGGGGAGAGCTATTGAGACTGGGAAATGATAGGAGGACAAAGCTGGGTACAGTGGGTCAGACATCAGCATCAGCCTGGCATCTCTTGCTTAATCTTGGAGAAATTGTTTAGGGTGATACCAATGGGAAAGGGCTTGGTGATCTGAAGCTCCTGAGTTTTCTGTGGGTTGGAACACGGTGTAAATGTGATATTGTATCTGAGCTTAGTGAGCATGAAATACAGTCAGCTGTTAAAGGAGGCCATGGAGGTGTTGTGGGGATTGATGTACAGCAGATGGGGGAGGGGTGTTCCAACATGGGTTTGCCAAACACTCTTATTGTATCACCAGGAGGGCTGATGGGCCAGGAGCCCAAGGTGCCACCACAGGGACAGCACTTGCTCAATGGCTTCCACATATTTCTTTTGTTGAGAGATGAGAGAAAGCTGCTTCAGAGCTCTCTGCGTGGTGCTGCCATTTGGTAAAAATAACACATCACTCGTATGCTGTTTCTGAAGTGTAATTTTTCACTTTTGTCCTGTGAGATGGATGGAGAATTTGAATGCTTGGACTACTTGCATGGACATCATAATAAAGAGGCAGTAAGTAAGTTCAGTATTGGATGAATCAGCTTTTGCCAGTGTTGGCAATTGTTTTGTAGCATCTTTGTGTAAAGCTAGTTTGTGGTAGTAGAGTGTATTCTGCTTATGGAGCTTATGCTGCTTTCTTGTTCATCTTTTAAGATTTTCAAATAACCAGAAGCCTAGAAGTAACCAATAACCTTAGAGGACCTTCAGCTGTAATTTCCCCTTGGAGGCCAGGCAAAGCATAACACTTCTGAACTACTACATTCTTGCTCTAAGAATGGCTGCGAAAGTTCACATCAAAGGGTGATAAATTGTTACCAAATTAATTTCCAAATGCATGCCTACTGTGTGGGATTAAATTTGATTCATCCCCTTTAAAACAGTTTACTCTGAAAAGCTTTTTCCAGAAAAACATGCACAGTGCAAAAGTGTTTACTATATGGCACTTACATTGTATTAAAAACAACCCAAACTTTATACGTCTATTTCTTTGCTGTAATATTTTACTAACTAACTGAGCAAAGCAACACAGATCTGTGTTATGCTAAAAACTCAAGTTCAGTTGCCAAGTATTGATGTTCCCACGATACTTTGTAGACACAAAAAAACTCAGGCAAACTGGAGTGATGCTGTGGTGCTGATAAAGGAAGTGCAGTGTATGGAGATTAAACAGCTGAAAGGCAGACATGTATTACAAGTGAGTCTGTGCAGACTGTTGTCTCGCTGGGGCCAAGAACTTCTTAGGCATTTGCTGTGTATTTTGACCAAGTACACAATGTATGAAATCTAAATATGTTACAGAATGATGTATCTTAAAAAAAACAGGGAGGGTGTCACCAGTTTTTACATTAGAGTTTTTTCCTACACAGGTGCTTCAGAAATGCCTTTATAGAGCAAAATGAGTGTGGTGGTGAAAAAGAACATAAACAAACTTGCTGTTAGACTTAGTTAAAGCGAAGTTGATCATTGATAGAAATTTGCATTATTTTCCCAGTGTGGCATTTGGTAACAACTTTCCTTGGTGTGCTTTTGTTTCAGTTGACATTTGCTTGAATGGCCAAGCGAGTTGGCAAATTTTGTGCTACTGGTCTTTGAAGTTGTGACTTCAGCCCAAACAGTCTTCTCTTTGTGTACGGCAGGGAGCCCCTTCACTTTGGAGAGGGGCGCGTGAGGCACAAAGCCTAGAAAGGGTCTGTACATACCAAGCCTCACAATACTTCTTAGCACTTAAAGATAAGTAGCTCAGGTCTTGTAGGAATATTAGCTTATTTTCTGTGAATTTTTAACGCAAGGAATTAAAGTTCAAAATATTAATAAACCCCAGAAGATTAACCTGAAAGTACATTTTTTATTGATCTTCAAACATAGGTTGGTATTTAGAAGGATTTAAACTACAGTGGGAATTTGCTGTCTTCTCTGTTCAATACAATTGTTATTTCATGACAGGGTTTTGAGTGCAAGCTCTCCTAAGTACAAAGAAAGAAGTAGGTATTTACTTGAGATGGATAGTATTTGTTTCATGTTTTACTCTTTCACACTTGAAGTTGTACTAAAATCTGTTGTATGTTAAAAATAGTCTAAAAGACTTGACAGAATATGGTGACATAAGATGAATGAAAGAAAGGGAAGGAGGAAATTTATATTAAATGACAGTGTATAAGTATCTGTTTAGTATTTGCACATTTCACAGTCAGTTGAGCTCTTCTTACCGTTCACAGCCCGTATCTATATTTATGGTAGGAAGACAGTTTGTGCAGCATGTGTGTAACTTCTCACATGGCCTGATTTCATCCATAGCTGTGCATGTCCAAGGAGTAGCAGCACAGTGTTGAAAAGTGACTGCAACCATTAGAGCTTTTTGTTTTTTCCATGTACACAAAGTTGAGGACGTTTGTGAGCATTTTTTTGGATGGAACCTAATTGCTGCAGTAATCTTCTTTTTAAGGCATCTTATGTAGCTACAGTGAAGGGAATGCTGTTGTTCAGCAATAGGAATTGCTGGCCTTGCTTTTACACTGATCTTTCCCAGAAGCTGGATTTTTGATGGCTGAAGAGCTAAGCACTGAAGGCATCAATTTCTTGGAAGGGATGGGTAAAAAAAAGAGGTGGAATATGGATTTTTGAACAGATCTTGTCACGTTGGTTTTGCTGTGTTTTGCTTTGATGAGGGGTGACTAATAGTTACAGAACTTTTTGCCATCTGAATGTTGAACACTGGGGTCAATCTTCCATCCTTCCAGGTGCAAGCTTGGTGATGTGAAGGGGTTGGGAGCCATCTGGGTGGGCTGTAAGCCAAGGTCAGGGAAACATCTTGCCAGCTGACCTCGGCTGCTTCTTGCCATCCCTCAGATCTGCTGGCTGACCTGCTTTTGCAAGTGCCCTTTAACTGATTTTGAAAACTCCAGCAATTTCAAAGGGTAATAGTTAGCAAAGGTCTCTTTAGGCTGACCTGGTTGGTTTTGATTGAGCCAGATTAGGGACTGGTAACCCAAGCAGAGCTGCTCCATTCACTGGCCCCATATAGCCAACTGTGAGGAGCATGAGCTTCAGATAGAGAGGTTTTCTACATGATCCAGTTAAACCAGCACGAGAGGCTACAAGAGGAATCTCCCCTGCAGTTTGCATGAGGTTTCTGTTGACTAATTTGCATCTGTTAACACTAGTATTAAGCTGTATTAAAGCAAACCACTATTAAGTAAGTTTGTTTTTACAGGTAGGATCCCCTACAATAGCTAACCTCACTTAATTATACATGTGCAATGTGGACCTTACACAAGACACTGGACAAAATGGTGCTGCCTGCTTCCCACATCAGAGGTAGTGTCCTCCTTTCTTGAAAGGATTTGCAGATACCTATAGCAGGTTTTAAACTTGTGTCATATTTGATAGGAAATAACCATTTTCCTAGTGATTTGTATAGGTTTTGCACTTCATTATTGTTACTATACCTAAGCAAAGATTTCCATGCAAGCAGCTTCCAAGAATGGAATAAAGAGGCAGAGTTAGTAAACTTTCTGGACCTTTCTTATGTTGATAGGGGTTGAATCTAAAGTTGGGAAGAGCTGGGTGAACTTGCAGTTTTACAGGAACTTTGACTTGGAGGGGTGTTCTTCCAGTTGAGCAGCCTGTTGGGTTTTTGGTGTGGGATACGGGATCAAAATCATTTTAACCTTGAAAAATGCTGTCCAGATTAATGTATACATGTTCACAACATCTGACTGATTCACATAGTGAATGCAGTCTGATCTTGCTTGTTGCTGTAATGGTGCCATTTCAGCTCGCTCTGTCAGGTGCCCTGGTCCCTTTGGTATGGCATCTCCTGGTGAGGTTAGAACAGGTATCCCATAGCATTCTTGTAAGGAACAGGGAAGCCAGATGCGGGCACACTGGCTGCCACAGCATCGGTGCCAGTGAAAGCCTGACTTACCCTGTATGGCAGAGCTGGGAAGAAGACCTGACAGACCAGTCCTACAGGCTTCATTAGGGAGCCCAGTTTACACAAGACAGAAAGTACCCAGGTGGTTGCACAGCAATCATATGCCAGCCTGACTTCAGCCATCAACAGAGAATTGCTATGGTTATTAGCTAAGTATTTCCATAACGTGTGTCTCTACAAGTTATAATTAGAGCCAAGCCTGCCCTTAGCTAATTACAAGCTTGCTTAGAAGTATAGTTTATATAAAGCTTCTAAAACTTTATATGGGGAAGATACACATCCATGGGCATAAGAATGACGCCTTATTTTCAAAAGTAAATTTATAGGCTTTGGTGTCTGTTTCTCCCTCCCTTTGCAGTTTTGTATTGGCTTTTTTTGTTGCATCCTCATACAATTTTTTTTTTGCCAGAAATATTGTCCAAGTTATGTCACCAATATCAAGGCATTGACTTTTGAGATTTCTTCTGAGGGCTTTGCTCTCACTGCTGAGAGAGTAAAACAGATGTTAAGATGTCTTTGAGCTTTGTGTTTTGAGAGTAAATAATACTTAGATCTCTCATAAAAAAACCCAAAAGAAAACAAAAACACTAACCCACAAACAGATAAAGAGTCTTGAAAGTGGTGGAACTTTCTGTTGAACGCTTCACTACAAGTTCCACATGAATAATGATCCATCTATGGAGACTTGCAAGGTGTTTGCTTAGGTGGTGCTGCACCTGCACATCTTGAGATCAGTCCCTTAGGAATAAAGGGACACTGGCAGCATAATCTTCTTAGGTCTTGAAGTGAGAATAAGGGCAAGCCTCAGTCATGGGACAAGTTGTACATGCACCATATAGTTGTAAGGTGGTCTGGTGTGGCTGTGGGTCTAACATGGCATTACCCACACCTGGTGTGGTTGTTGCATCACCATGCACCAAGCACCATGCTGGTCTAGGATACAGTCTGGTTCGGCTCTGGGTAACTGTATGGGAAAGGCAAGGCCAGATGGTGCTGACATTGTCACCACTGCCCTTTCAAGGGCAAGTGGTTCTCTTCAGATTTTCTTATTGGCTTCCTATGTTCCATTCCCCACTTCCAAGTGCATTGAGTCTCAGGAATTAATGGTGTCATAAAAGGAAAGAGAACACAGTGGAGCCTGCAGCAGTTGTGCACTTTGCTTGTGACATCTTTGGTACAAGGAGATACTCATGTAGCTTCCATCACCACTACTCTTTGGGAAGAAAAAAGTGGGGTGCATAACCTTCATGGATGACTGAGGAAAAGAAACTCATGAGGTAACTTCTGCAGCTGATTAATTCCCACTCCTTGCTTCTGTCTAGTCATTTTTGAATTTGGCATTTAGTTTGATTATTCAGGTCAGATAAATTTAGGTCAGTTGTGATGGAATTTTTCCAAATCCAGTTCCCTTGATTCCTACTGTAAATGCTTACCAGATGACACAATGTGAAGCTGGAACAGACTTGAGCTGTGTGATGACCAAATAAAATCTCAGTGGGAACCACTTCCACGTTCCTGAGATCAGTTTCTCATGTAATAAATTCTGTATCCAAAATTGTATCAAATACTTTTCTGACAAGAGTGAGGAGTTTTTTTCTAATGAACAAATCCCAGCAGAGCTATTTGTTTATAAGAAGCCTCTCTCTTGTGTTTGCACTCACATTCCTGTTATTCAGACCTACACTGAAGTACAAATATAAGTAGAAACTTCTCCATGTCCTTGCCAGTGCTTTTGGACCCACCCTGTTTGGTCTCGTCTAACCGTCCTTCACTACATTTCTTTGGTATTATTCTGTTGAGAAGTGTTGCCATGGGAAACCACCGCTCAGGACTTCTCCCCGAAGCAACGGTCTGGATCGATTTGGTGACACCATTCCTTACAGACCATTTCGCTGCTTAGTTCTGCTTGATCCTCCTCAGTCAGTGTGAGCTGGGGACGAGTGCTCCAAGCAAGTGCCACGCTTGTGCCAGCGCTGCGCCGTGAGTGGACACCTGCAGAGCCTCCTGTGCCAGAGATGCCAGGGCAGCGTGTGCTGGTGTCTGTCCATGGGGCAGGAGGCGGCCAGTCGGCTTCTGGAGTCAAAATCCAGCTATGGAAAAAGCTTCTTGAGTTAGTTTATTCAAGTATTCAATTCAGAATTGCAGTCTTTCACTGGCAGTTGCTAAAATTACATTAGAAATTATCCGGCACTTCTTACTAGACCAACTTACAGCTTCTCCTGTTGCAGCCTCTTTATTCATTACCTGATTTGGTAAAAGGAATCCTTGACACTAGACTTCCTTGAGTTCTGTCCAGGCTCACATATATTGCTACCTGTCAATCTCTTTTGCATTAAATCAGACAGATGAGACCTTTGCTTTCAGTTCTGAAAAGTCCTGGTGTACCTGAAGCACAGGGGAGAGCAGGTTCTTCCACACGTGTCACCTTGGTGGCTGCAAAAGCCACCTTAAATCATTGTTCTACCATTTGGCGGCTTGATTAGATGTTCTGTTCATACCTCAAAATATGTGATGTTTTAAAGCTAGATTTGCTATTTAAATAAGAGGTTTGCCTTAATTGGCTGTTATAAATTACAAGCAAGAAGGAATGATTTATTGCTTATAATTAGAAATGAGTTACAAGGGGGAATGTTGATAATCATAAAATAAAACTTGGAATACATTGATTTCCAGATGGCTGCCAGTGAAATTGCTCTTTAATGTATAATAGACCAGACACAAGGAAAAAAATAGTCTGTCATCCATCTTTATTCCTTGATGGATTACTTGTATGATTCTATAGTTACCAGAGTTTTGAAATATTAGTTTTGGCTGCATAATTGCATGAGAGAAACTTAATTTTCACAGTGGTATATGCCAACAGAGGTGGTGGAAGAGGTGATTTTTTTTGCCCAGCATGATATTTGTCCTTGTAATGTCATTGGGAAGATCTAACGATAAATCTGGCATCACCTTTGGGTATAACAATCTCAGTGGATTGTTCTCAGAGACTGCAGGTTACTAAGATGTTTTTCTTTTCATCCTTTACATCATTAGTTCTTTTTTATGAGGGTGAGATTGATCAAAACACCTGTCCAAAAGCAAGTATCTGTTATCCTCCTTGCTTGAGTCTAGAAAAATATATACGGAGCAGAAACAGAGACAGCAGTGCTACTGCTGAGAACTTTTCAGTGGAATAATACTTCTCTTCAGATTATAATGTCTTAATTTAACTTTTTAAATGTCATTTCTGTTGCTGTACTTCCAAGCATGATTTAAAAAAATATTTCTATTTGCCTTATCTGCTAATAATTATGCTTTCTGCCATAACAGATGCATTCTGCACTGTTGCCATTTGAAAGACTGTGCTACAAGATAGTTAGACCTATTTGCATTGTCAGCAGGAGTTGTCTCACGCCCATGTTTTAAAAGTGACACTGTCATTAGACTTGCTTAACTGAGACCATCATGATTACTCATTTACCTTCATTAAAATGCTTCATAGCTTCCTTATTTTAAGTAGCTTTTCCCAGCAAGGTGCAGATTTGTCTTGCTGTCATCATTTCATCTGGAAAAATTTCCATGGTGAAAGGAATAATATATTTTCATCTAATATTTTCCTGATCTGTGAAGAGATGAGCTCCTCAGTATCTTTACTGACAAACCCAGGAAGAAGGTGTGTCGACCAGAAATATTAGATCAGTCAGCCTTTCTTGTCCTGGAGCAATTGTAATTTCCCATGCTCTGTGGCAATTTCCTTTAGAAGCAGATATGTGCTGAGATTGTTTTGGATCTGCTGCAGTAGCCTTATTTCATTTGGTCCCAATAAGGTGGCCTTAGATTCATTGTTTTTGGTTTTGCTGTTGAAAATCTTTTGGTGTAGTCAGTGGGAAGAACAGAAAGTTGCTAGTTCACTGCATCTGTTTGAGGAATGAGTGCTGCAGCTATGCAAAAAAAAGATTTTCTGCTGTGAGTTGGGTTATTGGAAGCAGATATTGTGGCCTCTGCCCATTTCTGAAAAGCCTAAAATAGATGTTTAGTTCACTATCCATTAGTAAAGTTTCTATTTCCAAAAGCATATCCATGACAGGTATAGGTGCTTAGTTCCTCACTGATAAATATATCCTTTAGTGGATGATAGTGCTGCTTATTTTTTTCCAGTTTACTCCTGTGAGCTTTGGTCCCTAGATACTTAAAAGTCTGAGCATTTACTAGAAGAGGCCAATCTCATTAGTGCTGATGATGTTCTTAGTGCTGCATTGTCTGATGCTGTGCTGATGAAAGTGAAGCTCCTATGATCCCGCATGAAAGACGAATGAGTGGGAATCAGAAGTGGGAACAATTTCTCATTTCATTCTAGTTTTTGTTGTCACTTCAGCCTTGCTTTCTTTCTGTGTGAAATGGCTCTTTTTGTAGTGCTGCTTGCTCAGAAACAGGAGGAAACTACTGGATGTGTTGGTGCAGTTCACCCAAATGTGTTGGAGCAGAGCTTAAAGCAGCTGGCTCAGGGTGCCCAGAGTATCCTGGTCTTGTTGCCCAGGTGTCTGGTGGCATCTATAAGTCTTCAGTCCCTGCCTGCTGCTCCATCAGTCACATTGTATATCTGGAAGCACTGAATTTAGCCATCTCCAAAGGACCTCACTATGCGTGAAGTGGTCTTATGCAGTGTGGATGTACCCTTCAGGTGGTGTCATTTGATTATTGAATTGGTTGGGGTCTCTGCAGCCCTATCACTGGAGAGTGATTCAGGGAAATTCCTTGGAGCTTTTACACTGATGGTGGGCTGGACTTGACAAAGGGCAGGTCAGCCTGGCTAGAAAGCAAAAAATACCTGCTTGCATCACATTCAGGCATGTATGTTTTCAAGGTGTGAGCATCAAAGATGCTTTGTCTTTCTGCAGAGCATATTCTCTCCAAGCTTATATCTGGACTTCTGGTGTGCCACAGTGCACCCTTACACACCAGCCCCTGTCCTCAAGTCATCATGCAACCATTCACTGGTGTCAGAACCAGCCATGGACTTTGCCATGCACCTCAGATTCCTCTCTGGGGGAGGGAATGGCTCCTGTGAGCAGCCAGTGCTCAGCCAGAAGCAGATGTAGAAGACTGTGGTACCTGCAGCTGGATGTGCAAACCCCAGACCACTCTGAGCAGTGGTCTGAGTCTGGGAGGATCACCCCTTTGTCCTGACCTAATTGTGGAATGGTGGGGTCATTATCTCCTGATGCTGTAGTGCTTCCAACAGGAGATTTAAATCCTTGCAGGGAGGTTGTTCCCAGCTTTCCAGAAAGGATAACTTTGGCAATACCTAATTAAAGGGCGCTCTTAACTGAGGTAAACATTTGTATAAATTTCCTTCTCACACAGATGTCTGGTAAACTGACCTCTTGAGGCAAAACCATCTGGCCTCAGGTGGGAGGAGGATCTTGGCCTGCATGGAGAACCTGACCGATCTCTTGCCGAATCATTTCTTTTTCTGTCACTGAAGTAGCACACACATGAACAGCTTGTGGTATGGATATATAGGTTTTATGGGCATTTGTCTTAGATGACCTGCATAATTACACTGCAGGCTCGTGGCTGCAGGCTCCATTGTATTTCTGCTTTCCATCGGGTATTCCGGGATCGTCTGCGTATAAAATTATCATGGGCGGTAAGCAACAGTAAGATGTTCCCTACTTGGCTGGATTAAATTAAAATTCAGTAAGAAACAGAGCTTTCAGTGAGTTTCCAAATTACTTGCAGGATTGCACTGAGGAGATTGTCATGGTATCGTAAACCTTTTTTGGTGGGCAAACAGCCTGATGAAAGTGAGGTGATTTTATTACCTTGCAGTGCTTTTTCTGCTTCATGCACTGTGCTGTGTAATCTTTTGTTGTTAAATAATGAGCAAAATAAAAACAGTTGTTTGTCACAGCCAGATTGTTTTTCAGGGAATTTGCTCACTTTGAAAGTTCAGTCTATGTGATCTTCAGCCCTGTCAGAAGCTATTATATTGAATCTTCTTTTAAATTGTTAAGCTGGAGGATGAAACTAAATGTTATCGTGAGCACATCTCAACTGAGAGCGGAGCGGATTCGGCAGGGAGCAGCTTCTGATGCCATGTACTGTGCCACTAGTTCTTGTTGCAAACATGTCAAGATTATCTGCTTCCAATACTATGTGTGTTGGCTGACACGAGCATTTGTAGATCTGCATAATTTTTGAAGTAGTTTGAAATGTGGATATAACACTTAGGGCTGGGTCAAATTGTTTTTGGTTTTATTTTTCATTTTCCTCTCTTTTAACAGATAACTTTGCTGTTCAGATTGTTGCTTGTTTTGTTACTTGTTCCAACAAGGTACTGTATTAATTTGCAAAGTTCATCATAAAAGTGCCCCAAACTAGAAATCATCATCAATAGTGAACAACTACTCCAACACTTGGGAACACCAGTTGCAACATTACATTTTCAATACAGGCTGTTAGTGCTTTGGCATATATGGGATCATATCTTGTTGCATGATATTAATTTTATTTATGGAACCTGGCAAACCTGAACTCAAACTGGACTGTGATGGCCAGGCTTTTTCACATATAGTGTGTATGTGCATGTGTGTACCTTGGTAGCCTTTTACAAACAAGGTTGTCATGCATGTTAAAATTTGGATAAGATACTTCAGTTCCCTGTTTTTTCAAGGTGCTTTTTTTCACAGAATCATAGAATGGTAGGGGTTGGAAGGGACCTCTGGAGATCCTGCCAATGCAGGAGCACCTCAGGCATGCCACACCGGAACAGATCCAGGCAGGTCTTGAAGGAAGGTCATTAATAATCAGACCTATCCCAGCCTCAGAAGCAAAAGTGCACTTGCACGAAGACACTTTTCTGCCCTCAGTGGTGCAGACAGACAGCAGAAGGAGCCTGTATCTGTAACTGTGGCAGCCAGTAATTTATTGCTCCATATGGCTGGTGTGGCAGCAGATGCTCTGGTTTAAGGAGGTCAGGCATTGGGGCATTTAAAAAACAAAATAAAACCCCACTACAAAACCTTCCAAAACAGTTTTGTACAGTAATAGTAGGGCTCTTTATAGGCATAAGGAGAACCAAGGGAGATAAATTAACTTCTCTTCTTATATATTTACACCTTGTATATAATTTTAACCAAAGACGTTGTTTCAGGGTATAAATAAGTTTTTTTCTCTCTTTGGGTGGGTTTACCTTGTCTGAGCTTTCCTGGCTGATGCTGGTAGGTGGCACATGGTACGGAGGTATAACATGGTCTGACAGGACAAGAGGCAGTGGGTGCAAGTTGGAGCACAAGAGGTTTAGGGTCAACACAAGGAAGAATTTTTTCTCAGTGAGGGTGCCAGAGCTCT
>JAOEGS010013413.1:116675-139682 GCA_025447755.1 Corythornis vintsioides | reverse complement strand
ATGGAGACTCCACAACCCCCCTGGGCAGCCTGTTCCAGAGCTCTGTCACCCTCACTGAGAAAAAGTTCTTTCTTGTGGATTATGTAAGTAAAGCAAGAGCAAGTGCTTTTTTTAGGACTTGATGTTGCTTGGCTGGTAAATGTAGTTTGATGGGTAGGTTGTTATCTGCTAGATATTTTTGAGCCTTATATAGGAGTATTTCTGCAATGACTTCTTAAAAGCAGAACTCAATAACAAAAATGATGTAGAGAGGCTAATGGGAAATAGAACTTTTCTGAACCAGATTCCAGCAATGCAGTTTGCAGCAATTCAGTGGAAAGAAGAGATTCCATACAATTCTTAGTGGAAAAGCTGGTGTTATCACAAAAAAAAACAAACAAAACCAACCCAACTTTTTTTTTCTGATACTCTATATAATGCACAGAAAGTGATACTGAGGGGATAAACCTTTCTACCTCTCTTTTATCTATACTATAAATTAAAAATTGTGCTATAAGCAAGCACTTTTTTAGAAGTAGTCTGTTTCGTTAAAGTTCTTGAAAGTTCATCTTAAGTGTTTGAGACAGTTGAGCTTGAGCATTTGAGTTTGAATTAATCTGCCAATAGCACTACTACAAATAGCTGTGCTGTCAGTATATTCTCAAAGCTTGGGTTTTATTCCAAGGTACACATTATTCTCTATGCAGGAAATAAACATGCATAAATAAACATGTGTATGACTCATGTAGGTTGAGTGCTTTTCTCAAATGCAAGATGTTGGCTCTTACAGAAACTGCTGAGATTAATTCTTTATTGCTAAGGGTCTTTCCTTCCCTCTTCTCTGTACATTTTTGTTGGTTTGTTCCCCTAAAGGCTACTAAACTTGCTGCCAGTGTAGTGATGTGCTGTGCAGGAGCTGAGTACACCCAAATAACCACTGGTAGTAAATTTGAATTTCAGTAGCACGTTGAGTTTCTGAGAACATTGTTTCCTACACTGAAAGTAGAGGATTGCAGTTTTTGAATGCTCTCGTGTGATTTGATTAGGAGAGGAGATCACGTCTCTCCTAGAAAGGCACTTGGATAGCAGGAAAAAAACCCCAACCCTGCAATTCCATTGCATCTCAGTATTGCTGGTGAAGTTAATGGCCTGGTTTCTGTGCAGGAGTCCTAGAGGAAGGGTGGGTGGTATTGGATGGGCAGACTTCACTCGGAGTGTTGTAAAGGTTTTTAAGCAATAGTGGTTATGTAAATTTTTAATTTATTGGTGACTTACCGGGATTTTTATAATGTTCATTCCTTCTTGATTTAACTTAAGCTCAGGAAATATAAACAGCATAGAACATGGCATTTTCTGTTTTTATAGCTAGCCATTAAAATGTAGTAAGATTAACACTGCATTAACTCTGTTTACTACTGTTGATATATCTGGACAATTGTGTTGTATGTAAGTGAGCCTAAATTCACTTGGAGTAATTTGGACCATGCTTTTCTCAGGATTCTGATTATAATGAAGAGAGCTTATAAGGCTGCAACATTTGTCATTCTTAGATCTTCTTATTTGAACCCAAACAAGCTGAATATCATTGGTTTTGTTGCATAAAGCATGTCTCTTGCTGCAAGTCACTTTGCTTGACAGGCAAAACCCTCCAGCTGTTGCATCCAGCTTGTCTGCCATGCAGCCTTCTAATGCTGTTGTGTTGTGGAAGTGAAAAATTCAAGAAATAAGGAAAAATTGGGATTCTTCACTGTGGTGAGTGCATTTTCAGTGTCTTAATCATCTATGATGTTTCTTTAAAAATCACTGTGTTCAGTACAGCAACTTTTAAATGGTGCCAGACAGCCTTGTCTTGAGGGTTTAACATGTTCATCAAAAAAAGTTCTTCCTGTCCTCATTGCTTCTTTGTAGTCTTTGGATTGCATTGAAACTTCAGTCACAGATGTGTACAGTTAATGTAGAGTTTGCCTAATAAATGTTCTGTTTCTTATTTTTGTGTTGAATTCTTGCATTTGGTTCAGGTGGTGCCAAGGAAATAAAACCCATTGGATGAAAGCATATGTATCATCCTTACACAACCACAGTATGAGCCATGTCAAGCTTTTTTTACTGTTACATATTTGCTTTAAATAAAAAGTAAAACCCTTGTATAGCCCATCTTTTATGATACTGTCATGCTAATATCTGATTCTTCTCTTTTCATTCTTATGAATGTTCGTTATGGATTGCTGCATGATTAGTTGGTAATGGCCAAAACTTATAATTCAGAGCTTTATTTTGTCTCTAAAGGGGAAGAAACATGTAACCAGGCAAGTGTATTTTACAAGATATTGTTCTGCAGATAAATGGAAATGCTTTCAGTAAATTGGATAACATTAATGAGGTTTTTCCACTAAGCTATATAATTAACTGACTGTGGGAACAATATACAGTGTGTATGTTTAGTGGAATCGTTCCAGTGCTTGTTTCTGAAAGTTTTATCTTGATAAATAAGGTGTCTGCTGAGTTAAAAATCATTTTATCAACATCTGGTTTACACAGTTTGGAGACCAAAATCCACATCTACTCTAGGTACATGTGGGTATGTTCTCCTTTCATTTTTTTTTTTTTTTCTGGAAATGGAACTACTACTCTATCCTCAGGATTGTCCACTACAGTGTTTTAGCATATAGTAAGACAACAGTATTTTTGATGAGTCAGTAAGTATGTGTCATTCCAGCATCTCACTAGGTTCCCATAGTCTCATGTAGGTGCACTTCTGCTTTTGCTGACATCAGGATGCTTTTATCTTAGTTTCTTTTCAGCTTTTCCAACTCTTTCCACTGGCAATTGGGAATATTTGGGAACACCAGTAATCATAGCACACTTGTTCCTAGGTTCACATTTTGTAATGCAAAAGAGGCTGTTGTAATTTTCTACTCCTGTCACGTGTGTAAGAAGAGCTGCAGCATATTATTTGGTATTTCTTATGCTCATACTGATACCTGGAAGTGGTCTTGGTGAGTGGTGTTTTGTTTTTTTTACTGCAAGAGATTAAACACATGAGAAATGAGGCTGCATGAAAAGTCATTATTTATGGTACAACAAGTTTACTTGGTGAGTTCATCAGAATTGGGTTTTTTTCTTACGTACTGTTGTGCATTTTCATGGAAATGAGGGAGGTGCATACATTTCATAAAAATGCAAAGTGAAATTCCTTTCCTGCCTTGTGACTCTAGGAGCACAGGATTTTATGAGTTTTAGTGTGAATCTTATATTTGTTATTGTCCTAGTTGGCAGTTAAGTGGCATTGCAGTGGACACCAGGAGTGTGTTATCCATTGTAGTATCCATTTCTATTGCAGAATTGCAACAAGAATGGTTCCTTACTGCTTAGTACTTTTGGTGAGGTTTCTCAATTCTTCAAAAGCAGAAAAGTACAGCAAATTTAAGGAATCTGAACAAAGCAATGAGAAGAAATGGCACCAGCACTCTACTTGGCAGGTAATTTTTCTTCAGTGCTTTTCTGTGAGAAAGGTAAAATGTATTCATATGTGGAGACTAAGAGGGGCAAAAGCTGCATCCTGACAGTAGCAGAGATGAGGCAACATTGTCTGTTTTCCATGCATGAATTCCAGACTCCTCCTGATTCGTGGTGTACCTGGCACCATATTCCTTATTTGTAGACTGAGCAGTCTGTGGAGGATACTAAAAGAGGTAGGACTCCTAGCCAGGTAAGGAAGAGGGAATGGTGAGGTGTCTTCATTTCACCTGAGTAAAAGCAAAGGAGATTGATTATTTAGAATGGTTCTAAGAGTGGTAGTTTTATATTAAGGAGAAAATCATGCATTAAGAAAACGAGAAAGATTAGGGAATATTTATTTGCAATGATGTGTATTGGACTGTGCAACAGGCAACGGGCATAGGAATGGACCAAGGATAATACTTGTATCTCTGGAAACCCAGCTTGTCTCACAGCTGCATTAAAAATTGCAGTCTTTGGCCATGCCACTGTTTTTGACATGCCTCTGCTTTCATCAGCACACAGTGTGGTTTCTGACTCTGCCCTGAGACATCAGCTGTCCCCATGCTGTTAGTGGACGGCTGCATCCCCCCCACCCCCACCCATGGGCTGGTGGGCCCATTTCTGGCTTGGTGCAGATCTTTCCTGCCCACCACCCATAGCTCATTCCCCAAAAAAGAATCTGCAAGATTTGGAGGGGAAAAAAAGCCACATATTAATTTCTCAGCTCTGCTTTTTTATGACCATGACAAAAACAGACCAAAGCACCAATGGCACAGCCCAAGCTGGTGCTGGGTACTGCTTTGCTGCGGAGCTTGTTGGAGGACAGCACTGGTGGCTGGTGCAGCCATCCATCATCAAGCAGCTCAGCAGGCACTGTAGCTGGAAACTGTTCTCTGATTCCTCTCTTCCTTTTTGCTGAGGATCTCCTAAGTCTCCTGTTATTGCAGAGGTGTCAGTCCCAGTCCTTATTAAATACCATTGGTCACATAAGGATTTCAGAACAAATATTTCTGAGTAAAAGTCCCATGCAAAGAGTGTTGTCTGTGCCCTAAGCAGGTATCTGTTGGCAGTAATGTATCTTAAGTTCCTAAAAATGCAACCAACTAGCAGGAAATGATGTGAATATAGGTGATGTGAAAATACCCATGATACATATTCAAAGTTGCTCTAAATTGGTACAGTTCCTGTGACTTTGCATCAGGCAATAAGAGCTTTGCTTTTTTCCTTCAGTTGAGGATCTGTGCCATTAGCAACAGTCTCTAGAGATGTTAGCAGTAGTGAAGGATGGAAGGAAAGTGCTAGGAGTTGAAAACAGTTTGTGATATTGTGGTGTGTTGCCTAAAGCCACTTCTTACTCCATTTGTCAAGCACAACTTATTGCCTGGCCTAATTAACCAGCAAAGCAGAGTTACCTATTCTGCTGATTTTAAAATTAATGAGAAAAGGAAACTTCAGTGGTGATAGAGCTATAGTGTGTGGCACATAGTGCTTCACTCCTCAGCTCTGCATGGGGATGGCTGTTGCTGTCAAAACTCCCTCTCTCTAGGTTGTCACAGACTGATGTGGAAATGTTGTAATTGAATAACAGTTCTTAAGAGCAGCATCGTGTCTGGGAAACAGGCTAAATCTTTGTATCTGCTTTAGTTCCTGCACATACTCCTGAGACATCCCCAAAGGAGAGCCTACACATACATACTGGCACAATTCAAGTAAGATTCATGGGTTGGCACAGGATAAAATATAGCTAAAGCAAATGGTTTCAAAACTCTAGTCACCGTTTCCAAGCAAACTTTTACACAAGGCCACTGGGAATTTGTTTGATACTACTGCACGTTGCATTAAATCAGTAGGGCCTACTATAAGCTCTGAGGTCTCCAACAGCAAATCAGCACAATGTGAATCATCCTGTTTTCTTTCTTGACCATCAGGCATTACAAGGAAGAGTCTTGAGTGGATTTTGCTGCTTGCAGTAAGATGAAGGATCTTTCATCTTGTTGATCTTCCCTGCATACTTTATATTGATTCAGAGGAGCTGGCTTCACTGCATTAATAAAAGGGCATCTAAAGCATTTTTGTCCACATGAGAGCATAGACTTTCTGATCTCCTCTGGCCACTGGGTAAACAGATCTCTGTCAAAAAGGGTAGTGCCTACCCTTGTAAAGCTGCCCAGCACAGACCCCAAGTATTGTCACTGCTTGTGGTTATAATACTGGAAAAGGGGTACATCTCAGATAAGATATTCTAGTAGATCAATTAGGAAATTATATTTGTCCCAGTCTGCTGTACACGTGAGAAGTAATTGTAACAACGTCACTGTGCAGAGAAGTAGTTTGGGGGTCCCAAGGGCTGTATTCAGCCCACAGATAGTTCCATCCATTAATACAGCTTGACTACTGCAGCAGCACATAAGATGCTCAGAGGGAGATAAGCAATTGAGGCCATCTGTGACACCTCAAGTGAAGACCAGAAGCAGGCAGGATGAAGACAGTGGCTTTTCCAGTGTCATTTCCAGCCTTCTTTCCCAGCCAAGTCATTGGTTATCATTAAATCTTAGGTTGATTGAGGCTTGATTGAGGCATAGGGTGGCTTGCCATCAAGAAAGTGCTTTTGGGGGTCTTGAGTGTGTGTGTGTTTTTGTTACTCCTTCTATTACTATAAAGTGCAAGGACTTTGTTGGGGATTGCAGCTTTCCTTCTAAGCAGTCTTTAGTGCTCAGCAGGAGTAGACAGTCACTGCTGAAGAGATGTTAAATGATGCTAAAATGGGGAAAACAGCACAGAGAATTGTAGTGAAACTTAGAGTGTGAAAACATTAGTTGTTTCAGGTATTGGAACCAGGGATATCCCACACTGGAGGTAGAGGGGCAATCCAAGGCACAGTGGAAGAGATCTGGTCAGACATGAAAGTGAAATCTGTTTCTTTTTTTAACTTGAAAACTGTGATATCAGCAATGTTGCAGCATCTGGGATCAGTCTGAATAAAAATGTCGATACATTTAGGAATTGTGGTATTTGTACAAGAAATGTTTGAAGAGCTGAAGTCTTCAGTCTCTTCAATCCTGGGAGCAAACATCATTGGCTTTCTGTGAAAGAAAAGTAGATTGTTGCTGTTCTGTCTTTCTTAATACATGTCCTGTTCTCTCCTTAGTATATTTCATTATAAAATACAATATTAAGGCTTTTAAAAGTCTTTATTAGCTAGCAGATGGTTTGGCAAGTCATTTTAATGAGATGAAGAAAACTTTAATGGGAGACATTTAAAGTTGTGCTTAGACAGACTATATTGCCTTCAGAAAAATATCAGAAATGTTTTCTCCATGTTTTTGGCAGAGCTTGGCACCAGATTACATACAAGGAAATAGAAGGGGATGATTTACACCAACCGATTCCCTCCCAAGAGTGGTTTTACATCAGTGTAACATCGTTGAGTTCCACAGTCATGCCATGATTTATAGAGGTTCAAAGGGAGTGGGAAATTAACTTGCAGTTCAGGAGGAATGTTACATTTCTCATATACTTGCCTCATTCCCTTGCCACGGTCAAGAGGTTTTTAGGGGGGAATCACAGAATCACACAGAATCACAGAATGTCAGGGGTTGAAAGGGACCTAGAAGATCATCTAGTCCAACCCCCCTGCCAGAGCAGGAAATTTATAGGCAGCCCCCTTGCAGACAGGCATCAGTGTGGCAACTCAGAAGCGTGTGCAGATAAAAAAAAGGACA
Organism: Corythornis vintsioides; assembly: GCA_025447755.1. Classification (NCBI taxonomy): domain Eukaryota; kingdom Metazoa; phylum Chordata; class Aves; order Coraciiformes; family Alcedinidae; genus Corythornis; species Corythornis vintsioides. The sequence goes on along the minus strand of JAOEGS010013413.1, from coordinate 132,480 downwards.
TGGTAGAGCCCTGAGACCCTGTCCACATGGAGCAGCCTTGCAAGTCTCAGCTTTCTTCCTCCACCCTTGCTAAATTTCCTGAGGTATAAGATGCTTGTGCTGAATGTAGGTAGGAATATAGTTGTTCTCAAAAACCCCAAACCTTTCATGGCTTCGGTGATTGTCTGAGGCTTGTATTTCTCTCTTGAGCAATGAGTACTGTGTTCTTCAGAGATGCAAGCTGTCTCATAATAGACATATTCACATCTGGAACACCCAATCCATGACAAGGAGGGTTTATATCCCTTTAAATATGCAAGTTCTTGTTTTGTTTTGTTTGTTTTTTTCTTTATGTGAGCTGTTGCTGACCTTCAGACCTGTTTCCTCCAAGGGTTTGTTTTGGCTGTGCAGGGTCTTGGCATCGTGGGAGCTGAGAGTGGGGAGCATGTGGTGATTCATTTGCACAGCCAGAGAATTGACTGTCCATGCACATATTAAGAGATGAATCATGCTTCACAAAAGCAATAAAAAATGCCTACTAAATGAGTAATTGCCTGGCTACCTTCTTAGTCTATCCAACCCTTTGATCCTCCTCTGGACTGCTGACCCTGTTACACCTGGCCAAGCTTCAGAGTCAGATTTTTGTGCTGTTGGAGACCTCTGTCCTTCTATTTTTTCTAGATCTGGCTGGTCTAATCTCAAAAGCCATTTTTCAGATTTGGAAAAGCCTTGCAGCTATATGCACTACACAAGTCACTAAGGAAAGCCTTCCCTTAGTCTCCAGATAGAGCACGTTGGATGACCTGCACACCAGCAAGAAACAACCTACTGTAGTGTATGTAGGAGCTATAGTGATGAACTTACTGGAAATGCCCTCACCAATATATAGAAGGGAAAACATGAAAGTTTGCTGAGACATTAAAACTCAGCAGAGGAGAAATCTACCTGTGAGCTCCGAGGACCCTGCCTGTTGCTCTGAAAAGCCCTTTGAGCTCCAAAGACGACATGACGATTCCTTCCAAAGGCAGTGTGTCTCTCTGCTCAGGAGGAGCTTGGAAATGAGGTTGGGGTGCATTGCTTTTCAGGATCTCTGTTGTGATAAGGTGCCTCTGTATCAAAGGAAGCACCAGCTCTTCATCTTCTCCCCAGCTTTGTGATACTAATATTAAGTAGCAAATAGGGGCTATCCGTTGTAATTTTGTCACCATCCCTACAGCCATCTCCATTATCTCCTAGGCTGCTCTTTGGTGATAAGGATCCTTGCCACGTTCTGCTGTTTTCTCTGTCTGTGGTTGGGTATTTTTGTGGAGGCCTGTCCTGAAAGAAAGGGCACTTGCCAAGAGAAAAACAATTCCTCTGTTTGCCAGGGACAGACGAGAAGCATCTGTGCCCCCAGCGGCAGATGCTCTGCATGATGAGAACATCTCTTCAGCTCTGGCACGTCCTTCTCGCGGTCACTGGGCTGATGAGTAGCAAATTGCCATCCACAGTGTTGTGTCTCTAGCAGAATGAAAGTCACCCGCTCCTGCCAGCTCTGCCAGGCTCGTAATTGCAGTGGTTACAGCACCCAGCTCCTCTCTAATGGCAGTGTTGACTTGTGTGGTGGCCAAGGCTACAAAGGAACAAAGATGAGCCTCTGCGATTTCAGGTGAATTAAGAAAGGTAATTGAGTTGGGCAGGTTTCCAGGCCAGATTATTCTCTCCGTGGTCATGCAAAAATGTACAGGGAGTTGCTTATCTTCTTGTTCTGTTTTGACAACACACCTTTGCTGTGGCCAGTTTATCCCAGACTCCCAGATTCAACACTCCATGCTTTGATGTGTGGCAGTGCCAGCCATGCCCACAGAAATACATGTGGGCATTTACAGTGCTCTAGGCTCTCTAGAAACATTTTCCTCATTTAAAGCCAACATCTTGGCTTGGTGACTACCTGAGCTGCCTGTTTTTTCCACTGAACATGAAGGAGCTACTGGTGAGTTGCTTGGATAAAGGATGAGATTAGTTGAGGAAATCCCATTACCATCTGCTTCAGCCTTCGTTTAAAGTCCTAATTGTTCTAAAGAGCAAGAGGTTTGAGTGCTTCCCTTCTGCTATTAACCAGGCATTGTGTGCCATGGAACGGAAGAGCCTTTAATATATAGGTAGGCTGACAGGGCATTGTGAAGTGTTGCACCATAAATATCTTAGATTATTAATATCTTTATTTGCAACTTCACAATAGGCAGGGGGTGTGTTTGTGAGGCTGCTAAGCAGTGCTCATTGTAGCTAAATTTGGCATTTAGAATATATTCATGCGACAGGCATCACAAAAACTTGGTGAGGAATGAACGCAATTTAAAATGTCTGAAGCACATGCAGAATAAATCGCAGCTGGCTTATTTGCCCTGCACAGTAATTGCTGCTGCTGGCTTCTTTCTCTGGCATTTCCCACACTGCAGTTTTATTATTGAAGTTGTGTCATGTCCTGGTGCATGTGCGTGTTTAATTTGGACTCCATCAATGAAATCTGAAGTTCATGTGATCCAAGTTAAGCCACATCCTGAATGCTATGGATCTCCTCCTGTCCCTGGCCCACTGCTGTGGTGCATGTGTTCTTGTGGTTTGGACTCATCAGAAACCTTCCAGAAACAAGCCCAGGGTGTTCTCATCCCTCTAGAAGTAACTGCTTCAACTAACTGCCTCTGCAGCTCTTTTGACCCTGAGTCATGGTGACCATGAACTTTCTCCACTCTCTAAAAGTGAAGTACTTTCCAGATCGAGTCTCTCTCCAACAGAACATATGTGTTACAGTGTCATATGGAGCTGGAGATGAAACTTCTGCCCACTACTATCCCTGAAAGCTGTCTGAGCTCTACAGCAGTGACGTCCATCATGGGGCCTCCCCAGTGGTGCAGGTGCCTGAGGATGGAAACTTGAAGGGTGAAGATGGGAAGGCAAGAGATTATTAGGTCCCAGTGCCAGCTGCCCTCATACCTGAACTCAGCAGCCACACATGTGCATCCATGTAAACGTTTGTGCCAAACACACGTGTGGAGAAATGCTTCATGGAAAAGGTAATGTGTAAATGAAGTTTAATCTAAAGGGTCTTGTTTTCAGCTACACCAGTGTGATGAGGAAGAGCAAGGGGAATTTGTGTCCTTCTGTGGGACTGGGAGTCATCAAGGGACTGGGCAGATGCATGAGGCTCTGGGAAACACTCCCATCCCACAGAAGGAAAACCATCCTTTTAGTGGAGCAAAATTGCAGGTCTTCTCCTGGGCAGCAGGAATGGGCTGAGTTTCTGGGCAAAAGATAACATTCATCAGGTCCTCTGGAAGGCTTCAAAGGTGGGCTATGGGGTCTCATGGAGGGGACTTCTCCCTGGTTTTTTTTTTTGTGATGGTGATGATGCTTGTTTCACAGGGTCTGAGTAAATAAGTGCTGCTTTTCTTCACCTGGCTCATGCAAGCCAAGTGGGATTTAAGGCACCTGTGTAAAAAGTTAGTTCTCTCAGGAGCTGGATAAGCCTGTGAGCAGGCACTGGGGCATAAATCCCACTGCAACACTTTGATTTTGTCAGGGACAGTGCAGAGACCCTATGAGTTGGGGCAGAGTAGGCTTGGGAGAGGCCATCAACAAAGCCAAGGAAACCAAACAAAACGAGTTCAGTTCCTCCTATAACAGCTCTCTGGAAAAGAGCTGTGCATGTGACGCTGAGTTTGAGTTGCTGTGTGTCTCTTGCTGTGGAGAGCAGAGGTAGGTGTGAGCTGCCCTGGGATGTGGCAGGTGGGTGCACCTGGAGCAGTCCTGGCTGGATGGGCAGCATCCAAGTTAATCAAAGGTAAAAAAAAACTGCAGAGAGGCACATCCATCACATGGAAGGTATCAGCATCTTGTGCTTTGTTTTTGCATGGCTGTTGAGGTTTGAGACATTTCCCTGTTGTTTACGACTGCTCACTACTGCTCATTTTTGTAGGGGGCAAAAAGGACTCTATTCTCTCAGGAAACCCAAGCATTTGAATTGTACAGTGTGTTCATATTTCATTTAAAATCGTGTGCATTTGCTTAGGAAGTGATGTGAACACATGTTAGAGCCTTGTCAAAACTGTCAGCTGGATCTCCTTTGACACTTTGCCCCTGCAAATAACAGCCCTCTTTCCAACATCCCCTGTCCTCTCTCCTCTTCCCACACCTCCACATAGGGAACATTTTCATCCATGCTTCCCTCTGGCTATTTAAATAAAATACATGGCATGCCGGGATTGACCCTGGGGCCTGTCACTGGTGCTGCAACCTGGGGCCATGGATGTGCTGGTGTGGGAAAGGAGCTGCAGTTTGGCAAGGCAGCTGCTGCCCTGGGAGACCTGGGTGTGGGCTGCGGCCAGAGAGAGATGCTGAAGTCTGAGACATTGCCTGCTGCTGGGTATGAGGGTGTGCAGGAAGGCATCCCCCTGCTAAATTTGTGAGCTGCATTTCTACACGGGCAGTTTTTAGCCAGTCTTTCAGGCTAAATCAAGGCTTAGGGTGAAACTGTGGTAGAAATTCCCATGGGAATTAGTGCACATCCTGAATAAGGGAGTCTTAAAGCTCCTTCCACTGTTTTCCAGAGCAGCACTGGAAGAGGATGGTGTGTCAGTCTTAAACTGGAACGTCCTGTAATTTGTCAGTTTTCACAATTCTACAATTATTAAAATTAGAATTTGATCTTTTTTTTTTTTTTTTTTTTTTGTTCTCTTTGCATTTGCTGGTTGCCATGAATCAGAAAGTGTCTGGAACAGTTATTTTGCTCCAATGTAATTTGATTCTCTCTCCCCCCTCTCAGTATTTGATGAGAAACCTTTGTATTTTCATGCTTTAATACAATCTGGCACATAATTACAAATGACTCATAGATAATCTTGGTCATGGAGCTCTCTGAAATTAGATGATAATTTAGCCTGGAATTTCTGTAGAAAGAACGAAGGAAAAGACAATTATAATTATTCTAATCAAGATATCTTTTTCTTTGCCTGGGGTATTGCTCTGTGAACTGCCAGAGGCCTGAAAGCATTTAGACCATTTCTGCTGCTTGCTGTCTCCCAGGCAGATAACTACTGATCACCACGGAGCTTCACCGCCAGGAAATGCTCCTAAGTGCTACTGACAGGGAGGAGAAGCTGAAGTGTGCGGGGGCAGAAGTGCTGAGCTGTATGCTGGCAGGGGTGTGAGCAGACCAGCCACCTAAAAGGGACAGGTCCAGAGCTTTGTGCAAACCCCTGGGGCTTCCCACTGGAAGGGACTGGATCCTGCGCAGTGGCAAAAGGGCGTTTTGTGATGTCCACCGCCAGTTCCCACACAACAGCTTGAGGTGTTGCAGCTGGCAGAGAGGAGGGGTGGGTGCTCCTGTTCTTATCACTGGATCTTGTACATCTTCCCTTCCTCAGCTTTGGTGCTGGTTTAGGTGCTTCCAGTCAAGCACTGGGCTGCAGAGACAGTGCCAGCTTGCACAACAAAAATCACTTCCTTATCTTCACTGTCAGAGCTGGTGCTTGGGGCCCCTTTACAGAAGGGATATCTGGCCCATGGGACATGGAGAGAGGTCACCATGAGGTATGGCCCCAAGGGGGAAGGAATTGGTTTTGTGAGGCTGTCCCTGGCCCGGTGCATGTGACTACTCAATCTCATGTCCTGGCCATTCCTATGATGTGGATGGAAGTACATGCAGATTGGTAGGAAAATAGAGCATGTATCTTAGGAAAGACTCAAGAGTGTGACTTGTCTCACCCAGGAAAGGCAAAGAGGGGATCTGAGTTCAATCTATAAATACTTCAAAGGGGCAAGCACCAGGGAAAGGAAAAAGCAAAGAAAACAAGGTTGCAGAAGAATAAATTAACCATGAAGTAATATAGGCTAAAAACTGGAAGGTTTGTTGGTATTTTGGGGTTTTATGTTCTATTTATTTGGGAGAGGGAAATAAAGGTTGCTCCCTTGATCCTGGAGGATGAGTCTGAAATGCAATGACCAACCAGGTCGACACTGATTGTCCTGCTGCTGATTGCTTCTGGCACCAGCATAAAGTGTATATGCTTATGAATGATTTGGAGCTTTGCCCTGAACCCCTGATGAGCAGCGCCCTCCTTCTCATCCCACCTTCAGGGCTGCCTGGGATTGACTCTCACCAGTGTAGTAAACAAGTTCAAGCACTGGCGATGCAAAACCTGTCCTGGTTAGAAACCAAGGGATGTTAGGCCAATTAAAAAGTCAATTAAACCAAATAGAAAAATACCATGGGAAGAGGGATGGGACTGTGCTGATCTTCATGATCACTCTTGGTACTTAATTGAATAAAATACAGTTTTCAATCTGTGGTGGGTGCAGGTTTCTCAGCCATCTGCCCTTGTGTTCAGCAGCATCCAGACTCCACAGGACCTGGCACACCAGGTGGGTGGGACCTGAGATGTCTCCAGCCCTCTAGGAGATGAAGGATTTTTGGCACACAGATCACTGCCAACAACCCTCCTGCAGGTTATACGTGAGCTTTACCTTGGTAGTCTGTCTGATGGAGCGATGAGGGCTGAGAGGTGACCTGTGAACACAATGAACATGTCTCTCTCCTCTTGCATGGTGGGTGTCAAGTGCTGCTTGCACAGATGAAACTGTGTGTTAACAGCTGAAATCTCACCTCAGGGTTTTTTCCCTGCACCTTTGTAGCTCCTGGCTTTTCCCCTGTCAGTCTTTTTCCACCTACCACTTCCTAGCACTAATCAAACTGGAGCATCATACCAGTCACTTGGTGAATGGACCCCCTGATGGGGCCTGGCCTCCCTAAAAAGAACTTGACCAATTTTGCTTTTATTTATTTTTTAAGTAGAAACTCTCCCTTGCTTCCTCAGTTACAATGGCATTTCCAGCATGATGTATGCTGAGATGCCATGTCAGGGGAGCTGGAAATCAAAGGCATGGTGAGATGCAGTGGTCAAACAAGGATAAAAGTCATGAGTGCTAATGTGCTGTGAAAACCAGTCTGAGGCTGGGGAAGGTGGTAAAATTTAGTTAATTCTGTTTGCTAAGCCACCATCCAGTTTTGCAGACACGTCCCCAGCTTTGGTCCTGACCCTGCCAGCCCCTACATCCTGGCCAGCACTCTCCCTCCACATGCTGCTGCAGGCTTTGTAAAGGGTGAGGGCAAAGCAGGTTTGCTATAGTGAATGAAACAGGACCTTCCCAACTTGCATTAATGGCCTTCATCCAAAATGGGGTTATTTACCTTTCCCAGGAGCTCACATCTGCAGGGTCTTGGGGATGAGCCCTCCCATCCCCAGCCTTGATATACTGGGCTACCATCTTCCTTCTGTGCCAACTCAGTTTGTGCTTGCAATGAGTTAAGCACGAATCTTAACTGTTACTGTAGGATTATGCAGTCAGTGTTGTTATCCTGACGGATCTGAACCTTTCACCCCCCCAGGAAAGCAGCCAGTAGAGGCTCAGATGGCCAAGGGAGGTCCATTTATTCTTATTTTGCTATGATGCTGGCAAGTGGGATGTACTGGCCTTGGGTGGACCAGCACAAAGGCTCAAGGAAGCAAACCAGCGGCAGGTTTCATGTTTCCCCTGTTTATTAATTGCACACACAGGCAGGCTGGGAGGCTGGGAGGGCGATCAACTCCACCATATGAATGAGCTGCATCTCATGAGCTGCATCTCTGGGGCTGTGACTGAACTGGATGGGAGACTCCCTGGGGCTGTAGGTCCAGGTACCCACCCTGGGGCCCTGCAAAGCTCAAGGAGCTGGGTTTTCTTTTGGTGCCAGTTTCAACAGAAACGGGTGAGAGCACCTTGCTCCTCATTGTCCACACCCTAGACAGCAGTACAGCAGGGGTACTGCTGCTACCACTGCAGTTTTGGAGCACAGCAGATGCATGGAGGGGTGCTTGCCCTGTGCTGTGGGGAGCATCAGGATAGGCAAAGCAGGAAACCTGTCTGTCTCACCCACCTGGACTTTGCTGAAATGTGCTGGAGCAGGTATGTGAGCAAACCTTACAGGTTTCTGCTTTCAGGGAGTTGATGTTTTGTTTTGTTTAGTTAGGGTATTTTTGGTTTTTGGTTTGATTTTTTTTTAACATACCTGCAAAGCCTTGCTATCTCAGAGACAGCACAAACAAAATGCTTTGCTGGAAAGCATCTTGCAGGAGGAGGGCCTGCTCTGCCGGTGGTTTTCAGGGCTGCCTGCTTCCTGAAACCTGTCAGAGTTGGGTTTTAAGATACTGTAGAAGTAGCGGGAGACTGAAGTCTCCAATAGATGCAAAAATAGCAAGATCAGAGAAAAATAAGATTGGATTCAGAGCAGCTGCTGTGAAACAGAGTCTTTGCAATAAACGGAAATGCTCTTAGCACTTGATGTGTGTGTGCTACAATGAAAACATCTCTGGTGCAGTAGGTTTATTTTAACTACAGAGGACAGAACCTGTCAAATGAATGCACAGCCCCTGATTTGATCTCACTCGTTTTCGTGTGTGTTTTCTCTGCTCCTTGGCAGCTCTTACAGGGCTTGTTGAGGCTGATTTACTTGTGATGTTTGGAAGGTGGGCTTTATGGGAAGCCACCGTCTCTGATCCCTGTGCAGAGATACATTATCCTGGAGTTCAGGCAGGGTGGAGGAATAAGCAAGGAAATGATGGATGTTTAGATTTGCCAGCTGAGCTAAAACACTGAAGTGGAGGAAAAAAAGTGTAGTTCTAAACATTTTGCTTGATCTAAATCCAGATATCTTATTTCACTTCAGATAAACTGTGTATTTTGTTATATTTATTCCATACTTATATTTAAGTTACATTTAATGTAGATTTGCTCTAACATTTAAACAGCTCTATGTAAACGTTTGAAACACTGCTTCAAAAGAAAAGTTAACTTAAAAAAATATATTTTAATCAAACTTCCCCCTGCCAGGGTCCCTTTTGCTTTAACCAGCCTGACATGGATCTGTGAACTCTTTGAATCCATCTGAATCTGCATTTTCAATTGCATAAGCTCTGAACAAAGAGGCTTCCTCTCTGCTCTGGGGAAAGCTGTTCTGCTTCCTCTGCCCCCAGTGCTATCACCTGCCCCTGCTCCTCTCCTGCCTTTTTTGTCTTGGCTGGGAAGTGTTTACATCACTCCTTTGGTCCAGCAGCAATTTCAGAGCATAAAATAAGAAAGCACTGTTCTGTATTGATGCACTTGGTGGTTTTTAGGGGTGCAGACTGGGCCTCACAATGCTCCCTGCTCCTGGTTGTGCTCTCCCCTCTGTGGGGATAGTTTCTGTCTGTCCTCCTGCTGATTCGTGAAGGAGAAAATTAATAGGCATGAAGCCAACAGCTTTATAGAGGTGGGACTTTGTGACAGAAAGGGTCTTTGGCAGTGCTCTGAAAGGAAACTTATTTCTGAATTTGACATGAATGAATGTCTCTTGAAGATTTGAAATGAATAAAAAAAACACCAAACAACCCAAAACAACAAAACACCTCACCACCTGAGGAACAAAAACAAGAACACGTTTGCTTTTAGCACTGTGGTGGTTGTGCTAGTGGATGCTGGAGACTGATGTCATCTTTGCCCAGGCAGCAAGGACAGCAGGGCTGGAAGCAACTCAAATCTTCATTGGTGGAGGGATTTCAGCAGGAACAAAGCTATCAAGGCTTCTGTAGACATGGCCAAGGTAGGTGTAAAGCCACTTATACCCAGAGCAGCTGCCCTATTCTTGTGTTGTTTGGCTGTTTGGTTTGGGGTGCTTTCTAGAGCACTAACTGCCATGGAGGTGTGGAAAGGGGAGGTAGGCGATAATCTGTTTCCTCTTTGAAGGCATCATCAGCTCTTCCTCACATGCTATAAGAAACCTTGTCCCATGGGTACTCTTCCCTCTGGGGCACCAGAAAAATATATAGAGATGTGCATCTGCTCAGCTCACCACTAGGCATGGACTTGGGAGTGAACTTCAGAAGCTTGTTCACTGAGAAGAGGTTTTGGAACACTGCAGACTCAACCCCATAACATGCAGTGGGCAAATCTGCCGTGTTATCTTAGCCCTTCTGAAATTACCCTCAGATTCCTGCAATTAACCAGCCTTTCCTATGAAAAATGTACCCAGAACATTGCAAGCCAGGAATGAGAAAGCAATTGCTCATAGATATGTATCCAAACTGCTGAACTGGTACCAACCAAATAACAAATGTGATTTTGACAAATGTTCGTACCGCAGGCAAAAGCTATAACGCTTTGAGGAGCCACATAACCCAGCCAGCAGGTACCCAACTGCAAAATTAATGTTTGATTCTCAATTCCATATTTATTTTGAGGCGTCACCTTCATTTTACTTTCCCCTGTACCTGCCTGCTCAGGGATGAGTGGGTACAGAAGAGTTGACTCTCGCTCAGCGCACAAAACCGTCACAGCCTCTTGCAGCGTTGTCCAAGCAACTCGGGAAGCACCGTGGTGGGCATATGGTCCTTGCACCCCAGGACCAGCTGCTGAGGGATGATTTTCAGGGGAAAGAGATGGTGGCTGGGCAGATATGGTATGTCCAAAGACAGAAAAGATCTTTTAAATTTAATTTATGGTAAATGGAGAAGGGGCGGGACTTCCCAAAGCAGCTAAGGGAATTAGGTGCCTGATTCCCATTGATTTCCCTCTGACAAAGATTAATGTACTGTTTTCCACTTTGTGATGTGCCCAGATGCTTTGGCAGGGGAGGATAATATATCAATCAGTGAATAATACATCTGCTTGCTAACTTCAATGAACAGGAGAAGCATATTTTACATTAAGCTCTGAATGGGGCTTTTGGCTGCTTATCGTGTTATGGGTTGGGTCGGTTGTTTTTCTTTTTGGCAATTGCAAGATGTGTGGGTTTATGGGATACTGCACCAACAGTGGGTAAGACTGAACCATGGAGTGAATTTTTTTCATGTGATAAGGCAGCTGCAGGTTCTAGAGAGGGCAAAAACTCAGGTTCACTTTCATTTCCCCAAATTCACAAGCAAATAGAAAAAAATGACTAAATGGTATTTTCCAAGCACCTTAGGCGTTTTGCTGAGGCTGCATTTGCATGACAGAGCTTTTTATTCTCCACTTTCTGATACTCAGCAGGAGAGGGACATTTTTGTCACTAGAATATTCCCGATTCAGTGAAATTTGAGTGGGCTAATTAAATAATGTAAAAACCTTGCCAAAGCCCAACAGTTTTGTGTGAAAGGAAACGACACGGCGTCCCCTCTCTTTATTTAAATGGGAGGAGAGGAAATATATGAGTCTAATGAACTCTAAGTTCCTGTGGCTTATTCTGAGCAAAGCAACCTTTAGCACTATTTGCATTATTAATATCCCAGATGGGCACACTGACTGACACTTGACACCAGATAAAAATCACATGGAAAAATCTTAATATTAACTTCTTCCTGCTGTCTTCTTGGGATTCCTCCTTGATCTAGAGGAGAGAGCACCACTCATTGGAAATGGGCTAGAAATGGGTAATGTTCTCTGTCTGCATTAATTTCATAATCTGTTTTTTTTAAAGACGAGAAGTTTCAGCCTTGGAAGTCAGTCACAGGCTCCCATTCATGATGGTTGACTTTGGATGAGACAAGCTTTACTCCAGGTCTTTTTAGAGAGGGATCAGAACTTCTGTTTTAGCAGAAGGAAGCAGCCAGGCTCCAGTTCCCACCAGAGAGCCATGCTCTTTTTGGTTTTTAGGGAAATTCAAAGTGTTTGCACACTTCTCAGTATCCCTAAAGCTTCACATAAACCCTTCTTGTTTACCTGGTGCCACTGTGGGACCAGTGATCTAACTGTGGTCCCTTGGAGCTCAGCAGTACTGCTGGGTCTTGTCCAGAAAAAAGAAGATGTCAGGGAGAGAACATCATGTTCTTCTCTGTCCTGGCAATGACAGAGGGTTTTTGGTTTTTTTTTTATGAGTCTCTGAATACTGAACCCTGAAATGTTCCATGTTAAAAATACCCTTCTTTGATATATATTCTTTTAACTATAGGTTAAAACCAAACTGAATCTGGGATGATTCAGTGCTACTGTTTGCAACTGGGGCTGTGGGGTCACCTGAGAAGGAGGAACTTTGGAAACTGTATTTGTCACCAAAACTCAGGGCTCCTGAATCTGCATTCCCTCAGCTGTAGCAGAGCTGCTTCCTTGGCAGAGCAGGTGGAGGATGTTCAAAACACACCTTGTCTGGAGGGCTACATTTTGGTCTGCAACCTAAGGATGATGATGTTCTCCCCACCTGTCCTTCATCTGTCTATGCAACCTAGACAGTAAAGCCAGGGGATTGGGCAGCATTTCTGGTGTGCAGTGTCACATGAAGTGCCTAGGGATTTGTGTATTGCCTCTAGGAACACTGTGTTATGACCAGATAGTAGCTATAAGAGAAATCTCAAATGCAAACTTGCAAATAACTAACAGGGATTCCAGTCTTTCTAGTAGGACAGCTGGGGAAGGATCTCACCCCACGGTGTGACAGGCAATCCTATGGAGAAATGATGTATTCTGCTTTCCAGAGCTTTCAATTAGGAGCTTGACAGGTTAGATTTGCACTAGGAAGATGTCTCGTGGTTTGGTGGTTTAGTTTTTTTTCCCCATATAATATCTGAGATGTGGCGAGAAGAAATGTTCAAATTGTTTTGTGCTCAGATTGCTGTTACAAGTGAGTGCCTAAGGCTAAATGTTTCTGAATGATTTCACTGTCCGGTCAGGACCGTTGATTCTGCTCCATCAGGTGCTGACAGCTTGCTGGATATGTCAAGAATTACTGAGCTTTTAAAAGGCCTTTAATATATTGTCTGCTTTTGCCAGTGCTCTGAGAAAGTTTCTAAGGTTCCCAAAAGGTCAGACAGACCTTGGAAATGTCCCAAAATATCTGTCCCAAAAATGTTTGCTGGAATAAGGTCTGGTTTTGCTGCCCTGTGCAAGAAGGCACTGCCCCTGCCTGCCAGCCCCACTGAGATCTTCAGCTGCAGAGTGTATGTGTGCTTGTTATTATATGAGTGAATGATACTATTAAAGCCAATAAGGACATTAAAGTGCCTGGAATTTGGTTTAGTGTATGCTCTGCTTTCAGTTAAGGTTCAATGTTTTTTCAGCCTCCCTTTGTGCTTCTGCAAATTCATCCCTGCTCCCGTGTCTGCTCCAAGCCCTCATCCTCCATGTGGCCATCCTTCAGCCAGCTGCACATCACTCCTGGCATTGCTCTCTTGCTCTGACATTGGCCCTTCTCCCTCTCCCTCCTTGCTGCAGGACTGTTTCGTGCAGCAAATGGAAAGAATGAACCTTGCCTCTGCTGTTCCCCAGCTCCAGTCAGTGGCCATGTAATTCAGAGGCCAGAGAATGGATGATATTGCAAACACAGTCAAGCAGGAGGTGACGAATTGAAGAGAAGCATTATTAAAATTGCAGCAGCTGCTGGTTGAGCTGCACATAAAATTTTGCTGCAGTCCTCCTTATGGCCTCCTCCTGAAATGGGCAACAGCTCTGTGGTTTGTGTGCAAACATGAAGCACATGGTATGTGGTCTTTGTCATCTCCACTTTCCCTTCCCTGGTGTGCCCAGCAAGGAATTCAGAAGGACCCTTTCTGCTCTGTGGCTGTGCTGGCAGTGTTGTGAAACCACAGTGGGATTTCTTTCACCTGAAAGCTGGTGTGCTTGTGTGATGGTTCCAAGTCCTGCTGAGATGCAGCTTCACCTTTCCACTTCCTTTCTTCTGGGGAGGAAGGGTAACAGGGCTCCTGTACTGTGCCTGCCTGGGATTGTGTTCATCACACTTGTGTATCACCATCTCTCCACAGGCTCGCTGACTGAGCTGAAATCTGCAGACCTCAAGAGCCTCTGGTTCTTCTGTGGGAAATGATCCAGTGTTGTGGGACAGGGGAAAGCCCATTGTGCTGGGCTGCATGGGGATGCATGTTCCTGGGTGAGTACAGAGCAGCAGCCTCTTGCCTGCTGAGGACAGCTGCCAGACTTGGAGCAGGACACATGAGTCAACTGTGTGCAAGTCGTGCTTGAAGGGCTTTGTAGGGCTGACTGTCTCTTGGGCACCAAGAAATCATGCCAAGGCATGTGTGATGCCAGATACTATCATGGTTCTAGAGGTGAGCTCTTGCAGTCATGAGTGAGAGGTATCATGTTGAAATGTCCTTCTATAGGTTATAGGTGTTTCTTAGAATCCTGTAGCACCTGAGTCTTTTAGGTTTGTTGTTTTTGTTTGTTGTGGTCATTTTAAAAAAAGAAGATCAAATGCAGCAGGGAAGGTGCACAAGAGGCTGAGAAGATCAGCGATGCCCGTGTCCCTGCAATAATGATTTCTTGCATAACCCTTCTCATAATCAGCCTGTCCTTGCATGCTACAGAAGGGGCAAGAAAGTCCTTCCAGTCCCTGCCAGTCTAATCACTTGACTTCAGTGACAGGTTTAACTTCAACATACTTGGGGGCTGAAGAAAAACTGTGTCCCGAAGCTGTCTTCTCTGCTGGCCCATTCTCATCCTCCCATTTTATGTGCTTTCTGCTTTCTATTTTTATCTGGTGCACAGGTTTGCTGGGCAGGAGTGCCCTCAGTCACTCCTAATCAGCTGCCTCCCCAGTCATGTCTGGATAAATAGAAGTGTAACATATGCCCCAAATGGCAGAGGAACTGAAAAACTTCAGTGACTAATCACAGCAAAAGGGTGCATCACAACCACAAAAGCCATTTCTGCTAAGCTCAGGCTAAAAATCCCAGAGCAGTTGCTATTTATGTTGTGCAGCACTTCAGAGGTAGCACTGCAAGAAAGCATAGACAGAAATGAAGGTCAGTCCAGGCCTTTTAAACACTACGTTACTTAAATGGCTTTTCCTGCCTCAGCTGTCTTGCTCTGAGATTAGCCCAACTCCAAATGAGGAGAGTTTTTTCCCCCTGCTGCAGAAAATCACAAGCATATTTCTCAGCTAGTTCTAAGGCTGGAAGATCCAGAGAGATCCTACACATTTGCAAACAATTCCTTAAACCGAATGCCTGGCTGGGAGATCCCTTCTAAAAGAGTTCACAATTACAACATATCCCCAAATTGCATCAAACCTTTGATCTGCTTGGTGTTTGAAAAACCTCCACAATTCATTTTCTAAATTGCTGTCAAGTCTTTAATTTTTTTAGATACATGAAGCTGACATATGAGCACACCCATGTCTAGAGCATCACATTGGCTTCTCTGAATTTATGAGAAGCTTGGTAAAATTTGACTGATTGAGCTACTAAAATAACTTTCGATGTAATTAACATGCATTGCTTTTCCTGGTACTGGGTAAATTGGATAATTGAAGTTAAGGTGATGGAGGTTGCAGGGCTCTTTCTAAAAGCACAGTGTGTCCTCTGTATCTCTTTGAAGTGACCTCATTAAAATCAATAGAGCAGCATATTAAAACACTGCTCAGTTCATGTTTGGGGAGTACTTCTGCTCTCCTGTCATTTTTTTTTTTTTCTGATAGACTGGCTGGAAAACTGGCTGAGTGCTTATCATTGAGACTGGGTCACAGAATCACAGAATGTTAGGGGTTGGAAGGTACAGAAGATCATCTAGTCCAACCCCCCTGCCAGAGCAGGATCACCTAGACCAAGTCACAAAGTATCTTCTCTGACCAGGAACTGAACCCCGGCCATGGCGGTGAGAGCGCCGAACCCTGACCACTAGACCACCATATACTCATCTTGAGCCTGGAGGAAATGGCATTTGAATGTTAGCCAGCTTGCTTGGGCCCCCTTGCCTTCCAGGGCCCTGTCCCTTGGGACTTTTCCAAGCAGTTCCCTGAGGAGGCCAAGGTTGGCCTTTCTGAAGTCCAGGGTAGCAATCCTGCTTGTGG
>JAOEGS010013413.1:91600-108704 GCA_025447755.1 Corythornis vintsioides | reverse complement strand
GGGCATCTTAACAGAAGGCAGATTTCCCTAAGTACTGATCATATTGAGACAGAGAAGTGCAGTGGTAGGGCTTAGGATAACCTAGGCATTGGTTTTCTAAGGGTACAGCAATAGTCCATGCCAGACAGTTTTCCTGGTCAGGCTGGACAATGAAAGTCATTTCTTCTTTTCCTTGACCCTGTTATGACAATTTTCTTGGCACATTGTGCATTTGTGTGGGCATGTGTGCTGTCAGCACACTGGGTGCTCTTTGAATGGACTCACAGTTGTGAGTTAGGCAGCTGGACACCTGCTGTGATGTTCTAGGACCCCAGTTTTAGTATCCAGGGCTTAATCTCCAAGTTTCTGTTTTTCTTTCACATAGATGAATTTG
Source organism: Corythornis vintsioides (assembly GCA_025447755.1). NCBI lineage: Eukaryota > Metazoa > Chordata > Aves > Coraciiformes > Alcedinidae > Corythornis > Corythornis vintsioides. The sequence continues at coordinate 108,331 of JAOEGS010013413.1, read as the reverse complement.
GAATCACCCTCATGTTAACTCAAGAGGGTTTGCTTGAGTAAGAGGTTTACCTGGGTGACAGGAAGGCACAGAACAAATGCAATGACATCTGAAGCTAAAATACTCCAGATGTGCCCGTGCTCACCTTCAGAGCCCTTCCTTCATTGCTTGCAGAGATGGGGTGCATAAGGCTAGGGAGGTATGGACTCATCTTACCCACTCCTTGTTTTCCCAGGAGGTTTGCTGGGTAATAGTTCTTCTTTCTTTGTTTTTGGTTTGGGTTTTTTTTTTTTAGTGAGGTTTTTTTGGTGGTGTTTTGGGGTTTTTTGGTTGGTTTTTTGTGTGTTTGATTTTTCTTTTTTATGCTTTAACTACCAGCCTGAACATTAGGCTACTTATTTCTCAAATTTCATTCTGGATATATTCTTGTAAGACCTCATACATTGTATTACAAAGACATTAAATTCACAGTCTTTTGTGATATTTACACATAATGCTATTCTGGAAGCACAACAAAGTGTTCATTGTACCACAGATGGTTAAATGAGGAATGTGGTTGCTAATTTGAATAACATCTTTCAGCCCTGGTAGAGAATTGTGCTTACAAGGGGCGTGCTCTGGGACGAACCATCACAGCAGTCCTGACAGCAACTGTGGCTGAGCAGATGCAGCCCAGTCTGCACTTGCAGTCGTTGCTGGGGCTTGTTGCCTTCAGTGCAGAAAACAGAACAACATTGGTTCCTCCCTTCTTCCCCAGCCTGGAGTCTGTTTCTGAAGGTAGCAAAGGGGAAGACGTAATCACTCCTGCCCTGCTGATGACTCAAAAGCAGAGGCTGACTTTCTAAGCTTACTATTTTGCATGTCCCTGCACAGACACAGCATGGCAGAGCTTGATGTGCTTTATCCTCAGTTTCCTAGGATGCAGAGAAGTGTGCTCCCTTCTTCTCCTTCTGTTTTATGGATGAGGAGTTCAGCAGAGAAATCCACATTAGAGAAAGGGCCCTGTTACCAACTATTTCTCCTGCATGAAGACAAGCTCAGTGGAGCCAACAGGTCCACTGCAAGCTCTGGCTGGGTCTTGGGGAGCATCTCCCTGCCTGGGCAGCCCCATGCTCCAGAGGCAGGGAGATATCCTGGCACAAGACTGCTCCATAGCTGTGCTCACAGGTCATCTGCCTGGAGTTCAGGTCCCCATTGCTCCCATCCCAGTCCCTCTGCCTGGGATAGCTAGTGACCTCAGTTACCTCCTTTCTACCATCTCAAGCACATGCTTGTGATCCCACTGCTCAGTGCATGATGTCACATGATGCTGTAAATGCTTAACTAGGCTTAACTGGATGGTTATGTGTTGGGTTTGATCTGCGAAAGCCTGCATTTGCAGCTGAAATCTCAAATAGTGTAAAAGTTATAAAGTGACTCATAAAATGACTTACATGACATCTATATAGACTTCAGCAGATATTTTCTACCCTTTTCATACCCAATCATGGATTAATTCATCAGTTTGATAAAATAAAAAGTAATTAATATATTTCTGTCATGTATCTCCTTGCAGTCAGAATGATAAAATATTCACAAGAGAGGTGGCTTGGAAACATGAATTTGATGAAGATTATTTGAAAAGAAAGAAACTTTAATTAAAGTCTAGAAAGGTCATTGAGTCCTACCATCAGATAATGGTGAAATTATAAAATGGATGGCAAATGTCCCCAAGAAGAACTGAAGCAGTGGTCTGGAACAAAGAAAGAGATACTATTAACAAAGTAAAACTGCACTTAGTGGAGGCATTGCTCTAACAGCCCAGAGAGCAAGGAGAAGTGGTCAGACAATTTGGATTGGCAGAACTAGATTTTTTAACTGCTATTGAAAAAGTTAAACTTTTGGAGAAGAACATCTTATTTAGGTTTGTCTAAGTAATTTCACTGATTTCTTTTTTCAGCTGCTTTGTGGTAAAGAAAGACCTTCTGGTGTCTCTGGAGGGAGTAAACCTGAGTTGATTTGAAACCTTGTTCCTAAGGCAAACTGAAGGTGAGGAACAACTGACCCTGTTATTCCTGGATAAATATTCAGAGCTAAAACTCAGAGTCAAAAGGTAACGGGCAATGGGCATCTGTGTGTCTTAGCCCCACTAGCTGAATGAACTGTGTGTGCTTGGGAAGGGCTGTGAACTGGAACAATCATCCCAGGGTTAGAGCCCTGTTATATTAGAATCTGTAAACACACAGTGAGCACATCTCTGCTCTTGCTATGACCACTCAATCTAACTACAGCTAGGAATGCAAACGGGAAAGATGCCGTGGCAGACATTTTAAATCAAGATGTCAATCTGGCTGCACATTTGGTTTCCTGGCCTAGCCTGCCATGTCATTGCCAACAGGGAGGAGAATAAGAACTGGCAGCATCATTCTGCAATGGCAACAGTGTGTGCAGCTATGACTGGACCCACCTCAAAAAAGATACCCAGATCTAGAGATGCTGCAGAGATAAGGGAGTTCTGAATTGGTTTCCTTGTGACATGCCCCTGACCAGAGTGAGGTCTTCAGCTTGGCTGAGACTCTGGAAGACAGAGGCCATCAGCTATCCTCCAAGGATGTGACAGAGTGCTTATGACCATCTCTTCCAATGCTGTCATTAGTGCTTTGTTATCCTGAGCATTAGTTTTTCATACTGTCAGGCCTAAACCCATCATGATACAGTGTTAATCTAGTCTCTTTATTCTGTCCTTAGGGACATGAAAACCAAGGCATGACAACTACAACTAACCTTAACCTATAACCAGAAACCTTTATTTTTGTGGAAGATCATGGCCAGAGACAAGAATAGAAAAATCAAGCAGCTGAGGAAGCCATGAGATCATAGTGAATACACCATTTTGGGTCCAAGAAACAGACATGTCCAGCTTGTCCCATGGCTTAGCTGTTATATTCCATGTTGTAGGACTAGGTGACTTGTTGCAATGCAATAATTGAGGGAAGAAATTGTGTAGCATCTGTGGGTATTATGAATGTCCTGTATTCTTGCTGTCTGTTTTTGAGGAAAAGAAGGTTTAAAATAAACTCTGAAAACCTGGTGTATTTTTATTTGCCTTACTATCATCACAGTGATTGCTGTCCTGTTCAGCATGGGCTGTTACACACAGCTTCCCCAGAAATCCCACTGCTGCCCACAGAGTGCTGTTCAGGTCTCAGTGTCACGGAAGGCCAGGCTCAGGGTTGCTCATGCAACCCTAATTCACCATGATCTCATCTTCACTTACACTGTCACAGTCTATTTTTTCCACTAAAGCCTATCAAGGTTAATGCAGTGAAGGGACAGTGCTCACTTCCTATTGGAGATGCTTTGCTCCATATTGTTTGATGCACAGCCCTAGGCATGAGCTGTTGTGCTCACTTTAAGCTCTCAGTTTTTTCTTGTGCCCATTGCTGTCAGGGGAGTAAATGGAGGACTGAAGAGATCTTGAGATCAGAGTTTTGCAAGGAGACTGAGTACCTGCCTGCAGTGTACCTGATTTGTACCTCACCTTTTACAGTGTCCTGTGGCATGCAGGAGAGTTCAGCCCTCATCACTAGGAGAACTCTGGGGACTGAGCCATGCTAAGCACATCCTAAGTGGTGGGATCACACTGTGATTCCCAGCTAAACCAAATGGTTTATCTTATCTTTCCAGCCTTTAGGCACCTTTCTAACCTTGCAGCCAGAGACAATAAATGATGCCCTTTGCTGCCTAGCATTGACTCACACCTCAAGCACATTCATCATGGTGAAGAGTGCTGTTGTGGAAGACATGCCAAGTGGCTACGTAATAAAACATGGCAACAAAATATATATATACCAAATGTCTTCCCAGGGTCTAATACTTCACAAACCAAACAGCAGGGAACTTTGCAAAGGGAACCCATTGGTTTCAGCAGAGGATGGGTTTCTCTCATAATCTGTCAGCCTTGATGTTGCTGACTATCAAACAACATCCTTGGCATCTGTCTGAGGCTCTCAGCAGGGATATGTGTGGTTTGAAATGATGATCTCAGACATTTAAATCACAGATATTTGTCCCACATCATAGATGAAAGCAGGTGAAGACAGGCAAGACTAAGTTGTGACACATGCTACCTGTCAGGGTGAGCTGAGAGACAAACTAGGTTTTGCCCCCAGTTATCCACATTGCCATGTGTCACCCCTCCTGGAGCAGGGCTGGCTGAACAGGCTGCTTGTCCCTGAGCAGCTATACCTCTCAGGGATTTATTTAATACTTTAAAGCATTAACAAAGTTATCCAGCTTTTTTTTTTTTTTTTTTTTTTTTTTTTTTGGTATAACATGGTCTATAAAGTGGCAGATGAGACCTACACCCCATGCAGGAGTGCTGTTAGCTGTGGCTGGGTGGGAATCGTGAGTGGGTACATTTACTTCCACCACTGCAGTGGAACTAATCTATGCACCTCAGCTGGGATCTTGCTTATAAAATGGTCTTCAAATGTCACCAGTTGAGCTCTGCATCCCCTGACCCAGCATCCACTCTCCTTTTCAGTCATCTCTCTGCTTCAACATTGCCTCTTTATCATAGTAAACTGCAAGACAAGCCAATTTGAATGTGCAGTGTTTTATTTGTATAGCTTGTGGATGAAAGATCAAAGGTGGGCTAATAGGGCTGCTCTTTTCCCTAACATTTTCGTCATCCCTTTGGCTAGTCGAGATGTAAAAGATGGATGACAGCATAGGCCACACTCCCTTGGTTATCTTTTGGGCACACATTGTATGAACTGATGCAGACAAAAACCAGAACTACATGCCTCTTTTCTTTTTTTTTTTTTTTTCTTTTTGAATGAAAATTCTGCACTCAGGGAACAGGGATCTAACACAAGAGTTTGAATACAAATATGCATGTTTTCTATAGTAATTAGTTGAGTTTCTTTTGGTTTGTCTTTTATCCATTATCACATGTCTACTGTGTTTTCAAATAAGTTTCTTTGATTTACAGTGCATTATAGATTATAAAGCAAATAGCTTCCCTTCCTTTTGCCTGTTTAAATTGGTTAATGTATTTAAACATTTTATCTTCCTGAAAAAGGGTTCTTGCAGTGGTGTCCTTGGGTGACTCACTGCTTTCATATACATGCTCAAGTTTCCCTTCATCACTTACAATACTCCATCATCAGAAATGGAATGATCTGGGTGCACATCTTTGAAAAAAAAAAAAGAAAAAGAAATTTGAAGGCTGTTGCTTAAGGGATCCTATTGTCATTTTAAGCCATGGCTAACGCTCTTAAAACAAAACTTACGTTATTGAAATCTAAACCAAAACTTTAATTTCAGAATTAGAGCTAAGGAGGATGTGACAGAAGTTTTGAGATTTTGAGAGAATAAAGTTGGAAATGAGCACATTTTTGCAAATTGACTCCATCTGATGGGAGGAATAGAAACATTATATTTTACATATTTCAGAACATTCTAATTTGACTTTAGATTTTAAAATGTTTTTTAAAATTGTTTTGCTGTAAATGAAAAGCAACTACTGTTTATGATAGATACCCAAAGAAAATATAGGGGAACACAGGTGCAGGTGTTCACACCTGCAACTCGTTTCTCAGTGGTGTTAAGTGATTAATCTCAAGCAGAACAGGAGAATGTTGCAGTATTTCTCCCACATAGGAGTGGGGGGTCAATCCCCCAAAAAAGCATTTGCATTCTAAAGCACTTTATTTCAGTTGGGTCCGGTCTTAATCAAGAGGCCTTTGTGAGCACCCTGCATTAACATATGTGCATGCCTGGGAACAGAACTGAGCTGGCAATTTGCATGTCCATGTGACAAAGTATGCAGGACTTGAAGAACTTCAAGCTGAGGGCTGCCAGCACCTGCCCAGGTAGAGAAGATCAACTTATCCTTTAGTATTTTAATGATGTGCTAATAGCTTTCAAGCACAGGAGATGACTGCACCTGGCCACCCAACTGCATATTTGCATTTCCAAGGAGGGAAGAGCTCTCCCTAGCCCGGAGAGAAAATTGGTGGAATTGCCTGCAGTTGGAGGTGAGTCAATGCATCCTTAATGCAGTGACTAAAGGAAACTTGGAATTTAAGGAGGAGAAGCAACAGGCTGCACGGCCTTTATTTTTTTTTTTTCATTTTCCTGTGAATACAAACTAAGAAATCAGGAAGGCCATCGTCTGAGCAAGCCCTTAGTGAGGTAAGTGTCTCCAAAGTGTTAACTCATCATGGTGAAGTTTCTTGATCAACAACCATATGCAATGCACTTTTTTTTCTTCTCTGGATGGATGTCTTTATGAACCTTTGAAAACTTATAGTCCACTTTGGATATAGTTATTTTTTTTTTTTTCCTTCTTGTTCTTCTTATACTCTAGCCTAGACTGTGTTAAGTGTGATTTCAATGCGATGGCCTAAAATCAGGGTACTTATTTCTATGGTGGGGTGATTCTTTATACTGTGCACCAACTTGCTCTGGCAGTGCTCTGAACCCAAAGTATTTGGAGAAAGTGCAGGTGAGCTTGTAGGCAGCAGGAACGGGACATGTTCAAATGCAAGTCTGTAACAGGGGTACAAACAAATGCATACAAACAGGTGTTTGAGAGAAAAGTGGGTGAAATGTAGTCTTTGTTGCAGAAATTCCCCAGTGTGTGTCAAATAAACACCAAGTAAATGTACTTAAATCCAGCAACAGTGTAGCATATTGTCAAAAGAAGCAATGCATTTATGTCTGGATATATGGGATGTAAAGCTGTGTCATTACAATGTACTTATCGCCAGCTGGATGTGATAGATAGCCATGTAAGTGCATCTTGTTTATTAACTCATACTTATGGTATAAGGCCATATAAACACAATGTATTCATAGATATATAAAATCTCTCCTACTTATCGGCTCATCATCTCACTTCCTATCTCAGCAGAAAATGTCTTCTCTCTTACTGAATCTTCTTGGCTCATGCTTCTTATTTAGATTAATGATTCTGCCCTTTAGCTTCCCAGATGCAATGTAGGGAAAGAGCTTGGAGGAAAGTGCTTGGCATAAAACAGATCACAGAAAGCAAGGCTGGGAGAGTCTGTGAAGTTATATTGTTGATTCCTTATCTATGAGCTAGGACTGGCAACACCTTTGTCATACCTGTGCAAATTTCATTACTACATTTCATGACAACTGCCCCATAAAAGAAGGAGGGGGTAGAGCAAAGCATTCCAGAGCCATTCCACCACCGATAGTGAGAGACAGGGCAGGCTGGGTTGGGGGAGGAGGTAAACACCAGCCCAGGGTATCAGGTACCTCTGTGCCTGCAACTGGAAGACAACGATGTTAAAGGGTTGATAGCACTCCAGTTTTGCTCTTTAGTTTGATCCTTTCTTGCTTCAGGTAGTTCCTAGGGTACCTAAAGGAGAGCTTGTCTACACCAGTATGTAAAGATGTACAGGTCATTTTTTATTGCAATAGCAAGTCAAGGAAGTGCTAAAGCTGAAGGCTATGTGTCAGCAGGAGATTTGATGCAGCTCACAGTAACCTTTTAATATCAGCTTCTGTTTTGAAGTCCATGCTGAAGTTGGGCTGAGGCTAATATCCTCATTTTGTAGTAGAAAAACTGAAGCATGGGAGCTTGCTAAGGTCTCAACCAGGTCCAATAACAGAATTGGAATTAAAGTTTCTGAATCACTGTGCTACCAAATAAACAGCATAGAGAATAGCTGATTCACATGAAAGATGCTTGTCTACTTTATTGATTTACACAATTATCTGTGACCCTGGTGCTGTAGGATAGATGATGCTATTACCACCTCATAGTAAGGAGATATTACAAAGGCTTTGTCAGACTCATTTTGGTCTGATCCCTCACTCAGGATCATTCAAGCAAGAAGTAGTTCATAACTTGTTCCTCCTAGGCAAATAGCTATTAAAATCTTTTAATCTTGTTCTTTTCTGTGAGGAGTTGTGGATATACAGTGTATTTCTTAGAAAAGCTGTTCTGAAGCATTTTCAGATAATTTGATCCCTTACACTCCATATTTAACATGTTGTCCTTAAAAGAACATGGCATATACAACTGCAGGAGCTAGCCATCCACCTGCAGTCTCTCCCCCTTGACCTTTAACAAGGTTGATTCCAACTACAATTGACAGAGGGGCTGAGTTCTCAAAGATACTCTGTTCTTGTGCGTTTTGTGAAACTGTCAGCAGAAGGAAGGCCTGGGTGGGGAGTGGGGTGCATGACCCACTGGAGACTCCAACATGACCTTCCCAGGTGTAGGCAATGCTGAATGGCAGATAGAGGAGCACATGAAGCATCATGGATGTGGAAGAGGTATTGGCTGTTGCAAAGGTATAAACCAAAATCCAGGGAACACAATAAAATTATCCAGCAGTAGTTCTGCTGCCTTGGAATAATTAGTTTCCTCTCTTAGAATCATGAAATCCAATTGTCTGAGGAAGGTGGTGGGGAATTAAAAAAAAAAAACAACAACCCAGAAACCTGCTCATAGTTGCTTGCCATCTTACTGAGACTTTGCTGTGCCACTTTGGAGGGATGGGGACATGGATTAAAACCTGCATGCTCTGAGGATTTAGGATTTTCCTTCACAGTGATGTCTCCTCCATGATGCAATTCACTGGGTTTTTGATGATTTCAACAGAGTCATGCCAGCTTCCTTGGGGTGAGGATTTAGACTTGCATCTTCAGCCCAGAGGACTTGTGTGATAGTGGCTGTTAATTCTTTCAGTGCTCCAGGACTGAATTGAGCTCTTGCATAGGGGCAACCTGAAGAAGTGAAATAACATGATTGCACACCCCAGATGTATGGAGCCATGGTCCCAAATGAGATGTCTTGTGTGCAAATGTCTCTTAACCCACTTTATGTTCAGCACTATGCTTCCCTGTGAGACACTGAAGTGTACCTAGCCTTTGGCACTTGCCAGTTATGCATTCCAGGAGGGGGATGGTCAATTGCTTGTGGGTCACATGGTGTTTTGATTTAAAAATAGAAGGAGCAGCAGGAAGACTCTCTTGGTCAGACTCTCAGTCCTGGGCTGTTCCGTGAACAGTGTAAGAAGGCAGCTTTTACTAATGAAAGCCCTTGTTAAAGCCGGGAAGAGCACAGTGCAGCAGAGATGACCTGGGCTCATAAGGAAGTGTGTAGCCGTGGTCGCTACAGTGTGTGTGGTACATTACTCAGAGCTGAGAAGCTAATGCTCCCGAAGGGACCCCTGTATGTCCACTGGGCAGAGCTGCAACGCCCTTAAATGACTGGTAAAGCAGTGAGGTGCTGTTTGAATTACACCTACTCAGCCTCCCACTTCTGCCCGGTTTTTTGTTTTGTTTTGGTTTTCTTTAGGTTTTTTTTTCCCCTCCTTTCTACCCAGTGCACTTCCATGACATTAAAGCCTAGTAAGTGACACTCAGCTACTATCAACTCCATTTTAGTATGGACTTTTCTGAGGGAGGAAAAAAAACCCAAGAACTTCTTCAAAGGTCATTAGCTGACAATTGCAGGCTGTTTGAAAATGGCTTGCACTCTCTGCTAATTGGTCTACAAGACCTGTTCATTTGTTAATTTGATGCCATTAGGTAACTGGCACAATCTCTGCTGCAGACAGAATAAGGCAAGGACTGAGAAGACTGGTTTGGTCTTTTTCTTTGCATGTTTTGAGAGCACCTGACACAAAGTAAGGCTGCTTTGTGTCTGCCAGGGGGGCCCATCCTCACGAGCAGTAGGACACTGCAGAGACACTCTGGGCGGGGTGTTACGCCTGCAGGGTGGTATAGAACCTGCAATCTGAGGTGAAGGGGATAGATGAATAAATTAGCTCAACCTTAAAGCAATTATTGCAATTACTTAGACTGACCGCAAATTGACTGGGTTTAGATATACAAAGTGAAACAAAACAAAATAAAAAGATGCTTCAGGTTTAAATGAATGCTTTATTTGTAAATATAGAAGAGTTGGACCCACAGTACCTCCTGTTATCTCCTTTACTCTTCTTTGACTGAGACCTAAGTCCTCATCTTAGACCTTCCAGGAGAGTGCCTTGGACATGGACAGTTATCCATCTCTTTCTGTTTGTATGAAAGATGAATGACAGAAGTGAGAATAGGCAAACTAGCTCTGCTCTCAATCTGTCTAGGTCAAGCCCAGGAGGGAAACACAGATCCCAGTGTGTGGGGACACCTCACTGTGCCCACCCCTGGATATGCCCTATACTTGGATGCTTCAGCTATTTTTGAAGGCAAAAGACCTTGAATTCAACAGGGATGGGATTTGAACTGAGATTAATGCCTGAGATGCTGCAAGAGAAGAGACATCAGCTGTGTCTCTCTAATAGGTGAATTGTGCGGAATGCCCTGAAACTATACATTTAAGACTACTCAGTACTCAGAAACTGTTTCAGGTTGGCTGAAACAGGATCTTTTAGTAGCATCACTACTTGCTTTAAAAGAATTGCTCTTCCCCATGTCAGGTCTGCCTCTTCCAGCCTGTTGCACTGCTGTGCCAAGCAGAAATGGAGCCCATCTGCAAACTGGTGTTACTGGTTGATGGTATCTTTGTGTTAATGACCTGTTTTGGTTTGGGATTTTTTTTTTTGCTTGGATTTATTTTATTTTATTTTATGTTTTGTTGGTTTGTTTTGTTTGTTTTGGTTGGTTTTTGTTTTGTTTGTTTTTGTTTTGTTTTGTTTTTGTCAAATGGCAGCCATAATTTCTTCAGTATGGAGAAGGAAAATGTTATTAGCTCATCAGGTACTGATCAGCTGCTGAACCTGCCAGGAAAAGACAGCTCCTTGTGCTGTCCAAAGTGTATGGGGAACTTATATCATAGCCAAAGCCAGGGGTCTGCCTGGACTTTATTGCACTATCCAGCAGCTCTGCCTTGCTCTGATACTGGTCCCTTACTTCAGTGCCCTAAAACAGCCTCAGGATCAAGTGCTATTTTGATCATCCCACAGGGCTGCTCACTAGACTCTTTTCATTCTTTACCTTTATCCTTCATCCTTGGCCTTCCCTTGTATCCTTCATCTCAGAGACCAGGAACAGCTCTGACTCAAAACTTACTGCCTTTAAAGCACCTACTGTTCTACAAAGAGTGCATGTGAACCTTGCAGTTTACTGTATGAACATGAATTGTTGTTGCCTGTGCAGCTGAGTATGAGATGAAGGGTTGCACCCAAGTGTGGAAGTGCGAGTCTCTCTTCTTCCAACTCTATGAAACAGTTGGAAGCAGCATGGGAGAAAAGGGTGGGAGCAGCATGAACAGAAAAGGGTGTCTTGTCAGCAGGAGCAACAGTAACAACTTTAAAATCCCACTTCAGTGCAATTTTTCTGCATTTAAATTAGGTAGAAAAACTATTGCTATTGTTACAGGTCATTTTCAGTTCCTCACTCTCACTGGCTGTATTTTGCTGCATAACACAGGTACTTTTTTTTTTACCCCATGCACCTAAAAGAAGACTACTTTTGTGAGTGATCTAGGTGTTGGGCACTGTGATTGAAACAGATCCCAGGCAGGTCCACGTTTGGAAAGCTAGAAGAGGGAACTGGTCAAACACCCTGGGGACGTCCTAGCTTTGAGTGGATAACCTGTGTTTTGGTGATGTTGAAGGAAAACAAGCAAAATCCCATGTAATTCTCTGTAGACTGGGGATTTTGCCAGCCTAGCTATGTTAGTCACAAATCACACCTCATTGCACTCAACAGTCACAGCTAGGCTGGAAAAAGCTTGTCATCTTGACCCAGCGACAGGAGCTGGAGGATTTAGTGGGCTCTTCCTCGCTGCGTTTTGCGAATTTCTTAAGAAAACACTTTCCTTCCGTGGGTGATTTCACAAGTTGAGAGAAAAGCAGCTGTTGGTGGTTCACAGCTCAGATTTCCCTGAGAAGTGTAAAGTCTCAGCTGGACACCACGATGATAGATTTTTATAGATTTTCCCCTCCTCACTCCCCATCCACCAGGCAGCTAAACCCAACAGTAACCTACAGTGCATTTCTCTGTGTTTAACTCCTCCTTGAGATAATCCATTTGCCTCTGTTCTTTGAAAACTTACTGAATAAGCCACTTGTTTCACACTGGTGGGGAAATAACATTTTGGGGCCCTTTTTGTGCCTGTCTTATGTATAACAGAAGCGTGGAGTTTTATAAAGTCTAATAAATACCCAGCTCCAGCAGATGTTAGCTTTCCTTTATTTTTTTTTTTCTTTAATTTCTTTTTTTTTTTTTCCCCTACTAGAAAGGAGGTCAGATTTTGAGTTCTAGACTTCAGCTGACTGCAAATAAAATGGGACTCTTTCTAAGAGACATGTTGTGACAGTGGAAATTATCACATTTTAGATGGTGTTAAATATAGAAACTCCACTTAAGAGGGGATGCATTTTGTATAGTGTCTGATATTTGTCTCATCAAGACATCCTTGTGAGATGGTGTCTGTTTATTATCTTCCCACCTTTTTGCTCTATTATTCTGCTCCATCTGCTGACAACAGTTAATGAAGAAGTTACGTCTTTTTCTGTGTTTCATGGTGCTTGAGAGATGGGGGCAGGACATTGCATAACTCCTGACTCCAAATTAGCATGTGGTGGAGAAATTCCCTCTTGCAAGATCTGCCCCTTCCTCCCTAGGAGAAGTGTCTGGATTAAATACAAGGAGCAGAAGTGAGTGAAAGATGCCAAAAGGCTGTGCTAATACACAGCCCCACATTACAGGCAAGGCTGAGATGCTGGAGGGTCTGCAAGAGGCAGGTGGTGAGAGGATGGAGAGACAGACCCAGTGGGGAGATATAATACAGCCTGAGTCAGGAAAGCCAGGGTGAGGATCTAAAACATTTCCCTTAGGCTGGAACAGAGAGAATTCACTGGTGTGAATGGTTTTGCAGTTTGTTCAGTTATTTTGGCTAAACCTAGCTCATTGATGGCTCTATTTCCTTCTCCCATTGGAAAAGCATGTGTTTGGTCTCATTTACAAAATTAAAAAGTGCCATTTTCTTTATGGTGCATGCTCTCTGCTGCTTCTCAAGAGTGGTAATTACATGGAAACTTGCATGGTTTATACCTAAAGGAATCTTAATTTTAATACATACAAAATTACACCTATTTAAGCTTCATTTAGTTAGAAGTACAATTTTCCATCAACCACCTTTCCAAACAGAAGCTGGTTTTGCACTTAGAGTGGATTCTCAGTTGTAACTTTATCTTCCCCACCTTGGTCTCAGCTCCATTAAACTTAATCACCATCATATACTATTACTCATTCAGTTAATGAAAAATAGTTTTCTCCAAAGGTAAAGTGTTATAATTAAGAGCTCTGTATAGGCACCATAGCTTTTGTGCCTTCAACTTGTCTAGTTGAGGGTATCCCTGCTCACTGCAGGGGAGCTGGACTAGATGACCTTTGGAGGCCCCTTCCAGCCCAAGACATTCTATGATTCTATGAACTTTTTTCATTTAAAAAATTAGTTCATTGTGCAGAGTGAAAGGCCAGAACTGCTCGTGAGACAAAATGATTCTGTTCAGAACATTAGAAAAATAATCATGCAGGATTACGTGGCCACAGAAAAAAATTTGCAACAGGTTCTTCTCCCAGACATGGATCATAAGACAGATCTGATAAAATTCCTAAGTAGGCCAATGTTGCCCAATAAGTCAATAGCAGCATTGCATTTATCTAGAGTGATACCAGGCTGCATTTAAAGCACTAATGAGACTTTTGCAAGATGGGGCAGGTAGTCTGGCCAGAGAGCTCAGCCCATGGAGGAGAATAGGTCCATCCCTCCATTCACAGTACCCATGGGCATGCCAGCAGTTCAGAGAGGTGACACTTCAAGCCCAACTGAGCTAAAAATAAATAATTAGTTTGAATATTCACAACATCCATTAATTTTGTCAAAATGATTTTTTTTTCCCCCTATGCACCAAATTAATTTTGTATTTGATTCCTTATCCACTAAATTAAAAATTCCTGCATGGAAAATTCCTGATTTGTGCTAATAAAAATAGATTCTTTTGTATGTTCTTATGATGCACATTCAGCTCTATAAATATAGATGATTTGTAGCTACAAACAAATAAAGCGGGATTTTCAAAAGCAGTTTAACTACTCCCAGCCTAAACTAGTCAGAGTAAAAGCAGAGAGAGTTTATAATTAAATTCACTGGGAGCTGTGCTAGTCCCCTGCTGAGTGCTTTTAAACATTCCTATCCTTAGACTCTACTGGGAGAGAAATAGACTGTATTTATAGCCATCTTGTTTCAATATAAACATGTCAAACTGTAAATCTCAGACACAGAGATGGGCTCTAGCTGAAAAACTCAAATCCAGATTTCTGACACTCTCCATTTCAGATACTCTTCATTGTGGGATTTAGGTTTGATCTGGGATTGGTTTCTCATTTAGGTCCAGCTTCCTTCCTCACCTTCAGAGAGGGTTGACTCTTGGACTTCACGTCCAACCGAACTCCAGTTACACCATGTGTAATGAATTAGCTCCTGGTTGATCTCAACTCCAAGGTGACTTCCTTGAGTGAAATGCCCTTTGTGTTTCAGCTTGTACATCCCTGATAACCTTGCTCCCGCTCAGAGATGATTACGCATTTCATCTGTAATGGGAGCATCGTGTACCTGTCTTTGGTCTCACATTTTTGTTCTGCATGTTCCCGTCTCTTTCCTTCCATGCCCTGTGCTGAAAAGAGCCTAAAAATACAACAGCAACAACAAAAATAGCACTGTGGTTATTACTAGTGTTGGACATGTTCCTTGATGGGAACGGCTCAGTTTGTGAGTGAAAGGGGCTGTTTGCTGCAAGACAGGGCACTTCTTGGGCTCCTCTGATGGGAAGCAGAGGTTGGAGAAACACATAGCAAAAACCAATGAACTTTGGCTAATTTGGGAAACGGCAGCAGATATTGGTGTGTTGACAGTCCCAAACTTGTTCAATCAGTAGATCCAAAGGGGAAAGCCAAGGGGAAAGAAAATGTTTCCATAACAACTGACACGTGAATGCTGTTATGGTTCCCATGAGGTGCTGATGTGTGTTCATGGCACGCACATCTCCTAAAAAGGTGTGTGTGCTCTGCAGATGTTTTCTTGGAGCAGGGGATGTCCTAATAAGCAGGTACATTGTTCCACGTGTTCAATCATAAACTGCAGTGAATGGCTGCTTAATTCTCCTGTCCTTTTTTTTTTCTTCCCTCTTGACCTTTTCTTTTCCTAGCCTGTCACAAATGAAGAATGATTATTAGCAGAAATAAATAAAAAAGAAAAAAAAAAGAAAAAAGTAAGAAGATTATGCTTGAGGGAGGAGGTGGACTTGGAAAATAAAGGAGAGTGGAAGTGTGTTATGTAGCATTTGTTTTCTTGCTGCCATTTTATTGCTTTTCTGGGAGCCTTGCCAGAAAAAGGGCGAGTAGCACTTTAATTAAAGAAGGCTCTGTGTGCACTCCAGCTGTTCCTCATGTGACCAGCCTGTCTATGGGCAAAGCAAAGGATGCTCCCGCCAGCTCGCCTGAATCAATGCTAACCTAATTCCTGACCACACACTGTCAAGTGTTCGTGCAAACCTGCAGCATTTAGGGCCTTGTCTGCAAGCCAGACGCTCAGCGCCCCATCCTGATCCTGGTATCCTCACGTATCTGAAGGAAAAATCTGGCAGTGGGATTGCTGGGGGTGTGTGTATGTGTGCAGAGTGGTGGAGCTTCACTTAAAACATATTCTCTGCCTGTGGAAATACTCATTACCCATAAACAGGCTACGCTGCCCAGAAGGAAGGGCATTTTGGGGTTGGTGGTGGGAAGATTGGGCCCCCACACAACTTTCTGGGAAGGCACAAATTGGCTCTGAATGGGTATGACTAATTTTTAAGCGGTAACCTAGATTTGAGATGCCCTAGGCTCAGGGAAGACCAGTGCATTGGTTTGGGTTTTATGCTGACTTTGGAGAGAAACAAATTCAGTTGGAAAAGAAGAGTCCAGCTGTATCAATGAACCCAAGCTGAAAATTCAGCTGTGAGTCTGAAAGGTGCTGTATGGACCTATCAACAATGTTAAAAAAAATACTAATATATCAAAGCTGCATAATGGGATGGGAGTTTGATAACCCTATGAGAACTGACATAGCATCTTCTAGCTTATACATATTAAAATTGCCTTTTTTTGTAAAACTATAAAAACTCCAAATATAGTTTCTTCTGGGAGGAAATATTCACTGCTGTGAGGCATGCTATATATTCCCTGAAGACAATAGGTTGGATCAAGTTCTTGTTTATGCTATAGGCCCCCTTTGCAGCCTTCTGCCAGTGTGAAGGGTACAAGAATGAATGTGGTGTTTCTTGTGCCCACTGTAAGGCCATTCTCCAGTACCAGGCAGGTGTGAAGAGGTGTCCCTGTAAGCAAGACTGTCATAAACCCCTATGTAATGAACCCCTCTGCTTTTATTGCAGCAGCTCAGTGGCATTACTGCCATCACCAGTGTCACTTCTGATTTACTAATAGTGTGACGTGAAATGTCCAAGTGTAACTTAAAGTGTCCCATAGCTGAAGCATTTTATTATATTCTAACACACCTCATCTACCTACATGAAGCCACTTCCTCCCACAGCAGTACAGAGCCAAACCTCCTGTATTGACTTGTGTGAGACCTTTTCTTGGGAGCTTTCCAACCCTCTTTCTTTCATAGCCTGTGAATTGTTCCTTCTGTATTTGTCTGTCTCCCTGTGCACCTAGGTCTATTCACAAGGTTTACAGCAGTGGAGATGAATTGATATAGTTCACTGAGGAGATTCA